>APFE030015915.1:7027-81659 GCA_000404065.3 Pinus taeda | reverse complement strand
GAGAGTGAGGATCAATACAACAATATTCATGGGAAATCATTTTCTTTCTCAAGTTTCAGAGGGAGAGTGAAGATCAATACAACAATATTTATAAACATGTAACTATTATCACAATATTTCTCATTATCATGTCACTTACATGAAATTGAATTTGGTTGGGGAAATAACAACCATTCTGCATGACCACCAACCACCAGATATACCCCCAATTGACTCACAGTACAGTGAGTTTATTCCATCGAAATTGTGTATTTTTCTTCTTTCTTAGTGGTAATGTTGTCTTAGTGGTAATGCTGTCTAGAATTGAGAATCCCAACCAGGGAAGCCTGGTGTCCCGACAATAACCCATTTATGAAATTCGCTAATGAGCCCAGGCCCATCTGGGTAGGGCCTGCCCTCTCTTTGTTGTATTCCAAAGTAAGCTAATAGACTTTAAACTATTTTCTTTCAAAAAGCTGGGATCATAATGGAAGCTCTGTAAGGACCTAAGGACCTAATAACCACATGGTTATATTTAACCTCGGGTCAAACCAATTCACACTCTTTAAATAATAAGTGAAATTTCCAGTAAAGATTATTATTCGCAATCCTTTTCCAAAAGTAGTCTGTTGGTTTTGGATACAGGATTAAAAATCAAGGTTTAGATATTATTATTCACTTTATTGAACCATAAAATCACTTCCTTGATGCTTTCATTCCAACTATATCTTACTCTTGTTATTTCAAATTTTCGACTTGGGCAGTGCTCTCAGCCAGTGTTACAGGAGTCTCCGATCACTCACGAGTACTCACGATTCCGACTCTGATCTTCAACCAAACGAGCCGATTTGAATCTCGGCAAGTCAAACTCTTGTTGACCAAGTTTGACTCATGGTTAACGTGAGTTTGACTCGCGATTTCGGCGATTTGTAGAGGACTCAACGAGCCACTCAGATTCATAGGTTAAAAGTCCGTAGGGTTTTATTTTGTGGTTTCAGTTTCACTTCTTCTTGCCACCTGCCGCGCTTGGAGGTCGCTTTCATTTATTCTTGTCGCCCACCTATCCAGAGACGTCGTGGATCAAACGACGCCCGTCACGTTCTTTCTTCACTACGTGCAATTCGGCTTCAATAAACATGAACTCTTTCTCTAATTCATCAAGATCGCAATGGGTTTTGTTGGTCGACTTCATGTATACAATATTAGGTAGACGACTTCATGTATTAGGCAAAAACTTTAGCATTGGTTGGATCGCTCGTCTTACTAGACTACGCTGCTTTCCAGGTTTTCTATGCCTTAGGTCCAACCATAGTTACCAGAAACGCAACAGGAGCATTCGTTTCCGAAAAAAAAACGCAAAGAAAACGGAACGGTACGGAAAACGCCGTTTTGTACGGTCGTTTTCGTTTTTTAACCCATGAAACCGGTTTCTCGAATGGGCTTTTGACACGGTTTTCTGAGAAACATTGTTCTGGCTCCTTTGTAACGCTGGTCTCATTCCAATTGAACGTTCAGCAGAATAAAAAAGGCAAAGGTTGGTTTTCCGAGAAATGTTGCTCTGGCTAGTTTGTAATGTTGGTTTCATTATAACTTTGGGCCCAATCTAAATTTTTTGAGGTGGTTTCATGGTCTACTGTATTTAGCCTAAAATTTCTTACACAATATTGTCTATTTAGAGATTTTAACAACATTGTCTCTTACTATGTTTTTTAATGTTTTAATTATGTTTTCTTAATTTCTGTATTAATTTTATTTAAAAGTGTATTTAGTGTAGAGTTTTTTATATAGTTTTATTGTATTTAATATTTAATAATAGTCTTTTTATACAAAACTATAAATTTAAATGCACACGGTTACATTATATATTATTTTATTATTATAAAGATTAATTATTATTATAATGGATTAACTATAAAGTTTGATAGTAATTTTTTTTAGGTTTTGTCTGGTAATTGCTTACCAAATACTACAATATAGCCCAAATTTGAGGTCCGCTCAAATAATATGGGAGAATATACTCAATGTAGTTTCCCTTCACTATACAAAACAACCCTCTACTTTTGGCTCAATCCCCCAATCCCAATGGAGCTCAATTCAATCTTCACCATCCTATTACCCACTAGGGAAACTACATCCTAGTAGTTGCTTACCAAATACTACAATATAGCCCAAATTTGAGGTCCCCTCAAATAATATGGGAGAATATACACATGATATGCGAGATCATGTACTCATCAGGAAATTTCTAGGGATATGGCCTTCAAAAAAATCTCACTCTCACTAGGTCCAAATCAAGTGGAAATGGAAAGGTCAAATCAAGCTTGAGTTCAATGCCAAAGGTTTCTTCACTGTTAGAGGATCAAACATGGGTATTTGAGAATGAACTATGTAAGCAACACAAGCTTTGTTTCTCACTATGAATATTTGAGAATGGTCTATGGGAACAACGAAAGCCTATGAGCAACTACTTATAAACCACATTATTGCAGAATGAATATTTGAGAATGGTCTATGTGAAAAACGAAAGCCTATGAGCAACTACTTATAAACCACACTATTGCAGAATGTAGATGATGTATGCTTCGTTTTATGTTTTTCACATTTTTCTTGTTTTTTTCTCTCTCCTTGTTTCTTGAATGCGAAACCTCCAAACTTAGTTTCTCGTCCAGTTGTTTAGTTTCCCGTGTTTCTCGTAACATAGTGTTCCGGTCAGTTTTCTCGTTTCTGGTAACATAGTGTTCCGTATAGGTCAGTGCAACCTAAAGATCAGAGATACGCCAGATCTTACTGAACAATTTGCGAAGAGTATTATTTTAATAAAACGTTATTTTGAGAGGTTTTTCAGAATATTACGACGAAGGCTACACTATATGTCAATGAACAGGTTGCAAATATTATTATTGTAATAAAACGTAATTTTAGGAGATTTTCCAGAAAAATCAGTTAATTTCGAGATTTTAGTTGCCAAGATTCGAAAGAGAATCACTGAAAATGGTGGAGGGAATTGAGTGCGCCTGATCAAGGGGTCATTAATACGTAAGAATACGATTGAGCCTCCAATCATGTGGATAAGGCTCGGGCTTTGGGTATCCAGAACAAAATGGAGTTGTCTATAATGCGACTTTTTGGAGATTCTGGTGACGGAATCCGGCGGAAGAAATGAGGTTAAATCTTGATTTTTAGCAGTTAAAATGGTTTTTTAACTGCATATTTGGATTCAGCGCCCTGGAAAACCCCTGGGAGCCATTGATTGTGCAGAAACTAGCTATCAAACTTGGGATTCCAATGAATTGCTGCCGGATTTTGACCGAAAAAATCAGCCGAAAAAGCTTTCAAAAAATCGCGTTATAGACTACTGCGAACAAAATAGCTAAAGAGTTTTTCCCTTTAACTCCGCAGACCGTGCAAATGATATAGGCATTATTCATATCGTCTGGAATGCAAAAGATTAAATAAGGGATTCACTAATCTTAGGCTCTCTTTCTGGTAAGGGCGATTTCCTGTTTTCCTTGAGCCTGGGCTGAAAACACTAGGAGGAGCACCTAGGCTGTGAAAGCCATTATTGTGGCGTCTGAACCCATGGAAAATGAGAAGGGAGACTAAAGCATTGGTTATAAATCCTAATCTTTCAAGCATTCACAGATATTTCAAGAAAGGCCAAAGACGATAATTAGTATAATTTCTGAAAAGCCATTCAATCCATCTGATTGGTTTATTAATTTTTTAATAGCTTTTTCCTTTATTTCAATATAAACCAGCAAGGATTGTAACGCTTAAAGTGCCCAAGGATATTTGACGACTGAGAGTACCTATAAATTGCGCAAGGACATATATTCGGATCCGGCTTCGAGATTACCTTTTTTTGCTGATTGCAGAAATCGTCCAACAACGCTTACCTTTGAAAAAAAATGAAAGAGTTTAAAAGGGATTTATATTCAAAACATTTAAATCGTCAGAAATCGATTAAAACCTTTCTTTTTAAAAGTTAAACTGCCTTGACACTGATTTGGGTGCAATTTGTGAGATTGGATGCCCCTGAGAGTGTCAATTTTTTGTCAATTTAAATGCTCCTTATCCTAAAACCGTCAATGATCCCAATTTATCGAAAGAGATTATTAAGATCTATTAAATAAAAAAAATAAAATAAAAAACTACTTCTAATACACATGATCAGTACACGGCAGATTTGAAGAATTAAAAAAAAGATAAAAACAACACAAGAATTTACACAAACAAATGAGTAGCTATTTACTCCAGCACAAATGTGTAGAGAAGTTTACTGTTTAGGCACTGGGGTAAGTATATTTAAATTTTCGGAATAATTTCCAGGCATGAACAAAAAAATAAAATTGGAGATTCGAAGTAACTGTCATACCTTTGCAAGCTTGATGATGATCCGTTCCAAGAACAGAGAGAAAAGATCAATGGGGACTCTATTTGCCAGCTGAATAAAATCTCTGAAGCTGCCACCACTCCAAGAAAGTAAATAAACCAAATGTATAAAAATAATAATTACCAGGATGTTGTTGCTTCTTTATTCCTCCGTACGCATCAATGAAAACAAATATGGGGCAAAGCCACCAGTATAGCAGAGAATGAGATTATAGATGTTGAACAAATAGACCATCTAATAATGGATAAATCGATTCTAACAAAAGTATGAAATCTGGAAGACGTACCTTGAGCTGTTTGGCAGCAGAACTTCTGCCATGTCGGATCCTCTGCTTGTTCAATTCACCAAATGGAGAATCCCAAATAATTTATATCAACAATTATGAGTCACGGGAACACTACATTTCATATGGGTAATTTCGAGATTTAATGCGTAGTTTGAGCTGTTTGGCAGCAGAACTTCTGCCATGTCAGATCCTCTGCTTGTTCAATTCACCAAATGGAGAATCCCAAATAATTTATATCAACAATTACGAATCATGGGAACACTACATTTCATCTGGGTAATTTTGAGATTTAATGCGTAGTCAGATTATTCATGTCCCTCATGGATTTTCCCTTGGCTCACACGGCCTTGGATTTTCAGCACTTAACACGAACAACCCAGAAAATCATGAAGTGTCCTTACATTTCTTAAAATTACCTACTGAACTGACCTATTCACAACACTTATCATAAAACAGAACAAAATAAAACAGAGAACGGAAAAAAGGACGCTGAAAGCAAAGAGACGCAGAAGCTGGTAAATATGTACACGGCTGTGGAGCAGGAACGGCGATACGAAAATTCGAACCGTTTCAGTGTCATGGAGCGAGAACGGACACACGAAAATTCATGAACGTTTCAGTTTAATGAACCGTTTTTTTATCAACGATCAAATTTGGTTCAATCGTCTAACAACATAAATCTAAGGTGGACAATAGGACACGACAACTCCCAGGGTAATTCATTTCAAATGGAAACGCCTTACGCCGTAATAAAAAAAATGCAATCAAATAATGAGAATGGTGGATTAAGTCGAATTAGGAGGCTGAATGAGCCCATATAATTACCCATTTTTGGGGCTCATCAGATCTCACGACTTCCCGACTCATAGCACCAAGGCCTACCATTTCACCCGCACAATGGTTCTTACCATGTAACAATTGCGGGTTACATTTAATGTTTGTTGACTGCAAGGTTGGGGGGAGACTGCCAGTGTAACTACTGGCGGCCCTCCCATGCGAACACACAAACCATTACCGCAAAAAATTACTCTCACCGTAAGTCTTAACTGTCAGACCCTAACTGCATCATGTGACTGGTAGAGCTGACATTTTTTTATAACCACCAGCAGGGTTATGGGATAAATTAACTGTCTTACAAATTCACCCGCCGTGTGGTGAAATTTTTGCCCAATTAGCTCTTTTTGGGGTGAAATTGTAGGATCATGCTGGATTTGGAGCAATTTGTGGAGCAAATAGTGGGCTAACTAGGAGAGGTCATAAATTATTCAGTTTTCAACCAAATTGGAAGCAGAAAGAGGTTGGGGTACCATTTTTGGACATTTTGGACTCATTCGAGCAGGTTACACAAGCATTTGAGCATTGTAAACACATATTTTTACACTTTTGAGCATAATAGAGAAGCCCAAGCCATTGGAAGTTGGACCAAGGAGACGTAGCCCAGGAGGGTTGAACTCATTTATCATGTTCCTATTATAATGTGTTTTTGATGATGTTCTGTACATGTTTATGCTACTTTTTAGTCTCTTATTTATGTTAAATTTCTAATAAAATTAACATAAAAACTCATCATTTCACTTGCCAAGATTTATGAATCCTTAGGCACAATGAAAGAATTTTGTTTATAATTTGAGGAGGATTTTAGCAAAAAAATCTAATATTCTAAATCAGATCATTACTTGATAGAATTTGGGGTAATAGAACCAAAGTTTTTTTTATAAAATATTAGTCAAGAGACAGGCCCAGGGTGACATGTCTCGAAAGTTTTTTCCCCAGAAGGTTAGAGGAGTTGCACACGAGGAAAGCACCAGGATGACAAGGACTAGGATGATGTGGAGGAGTCAATAACATGGAATGGATCAGCATGAAGTGGGTCCAACATACTAGAGGTGAGACTAATAATTGGCCATGTGGGACCATTGACTCCTCTAGGAAGAAATTTGCGGTGCGTGAGTGAGAACAACCGTTGAGGGAAACTGGGGGACACTAATTGATAAAGATATTTAACTTCTTGGAGTCTGTCTCCTAGTATTTCAAATTGTTTTGTATTTAAATGAAGTATTTGGGTGACGTAAGTTCGGGATGACGTGTAGGAATTGGTGATGTGGAGAGTGCCAGGGTGAGTTAAAGTCTGCGCTTTGAATAACAAGATGACAGAATGGTTACATGGAATAAGGTAATGCATGCCATTGAAAGGATTAAGGTAGGGTCCACATAGACATAACATTGGTACTGCAATCAACATAAATATTTCACTTCTAGAGTTTGTGTCCTGGAAGATTGGCTTTGTGCATTGTTTGACAGTGCCAGGGTGATGATGACCAGGGAGATGTGGAAACTATCCAATGAGAAGAGCATCTGGGTGACATATGCAAAGGGTAGCATATTAAGGTGTGAACCCACTTCTCCCTAGGGTTAATCGTCCTGGTCATGAGAGATGTTCACATTGTGTGGAGCAAGAGGAAACTTCAAATGACAGGAGCTTTAGAGTGGGTCGCACAGGTTATTAACACCCGTTTAAAGTGCCTGGTCTTAGTGGCTATTGAGAACAATGTTTGAGTTGGTGGTTTTATTAAAAAGGCAAGCCCTCCTCTTTTTTACTATATATATATATATTATATATATATATAGCCTCTAGGGGCTATATAATAGAAGATCTCAATCGTGGTGGTTCTTTGGGGATTCTCGCTGATATTTTCCCTTTCCCTTTTGATCACATTTATATAAACCTATTAAGGTTGTGATAGTTTTGAAGTGGACTTGAGGATAAGCCTGCATCGATAGTGGTAGAGACATTATTTTTACATAAAGCTCTAAATGTTGCCTTATAGTTTACACTAATCTCTATATGTTGCCTTAGAGGATTTTCAATAAATGTTTCCACTTCTTTTTCTCGTCATTTGAGTTCCAAAATATGGCTTTTTGAATCTATTTTGTAGGTGTTTGGAGATTTTTTCTCCTTCTTAATCTAACTTGCAAAATCATCCTTCCATCAATTCCACATCAGAGTCCAATTCATGAAACTACATTGATCTTTTACAATTTTCTTTTCACTTCACTTAATACCATGTTTGAACTAATTCAACTTGAAAAACAAACATCATCCCTTACTCTAGTGGTAAAGGATAGTGAAGACAACCTATTGTCCAATTTCTCATAAGGGTATGCTCCAGATAACTTGTCTAGACCATTTAGTTTGCATGTAGATTCATTAGTCTGCATAAAAACACCAATCTTAGATAAAACCACATACCACACATCATTGTTCACCTTGAAGTGCACCCATTAAAGGATAGAGGAACAAAGGGACATATCAAATGGCTTGATACTCAACTCCACTTACCCACCTTACACGTTCGTTCCCACCTACATAGGCCTAACTTCCTCTTGGACAAATGCACCAACTCAACAATGGAAATACAAAATAAAATCTCTATTTCTCCCTTAAATATTTCTTGAATTAATGGTAATTAAAATTCTTGAATCCCAATTATAATGACTAATAAACCATATTCACCCATTTTCATTTCCATTTCCATCATACCATATATTGTAGGATTCCTCCTTAATTGTGTAATTGTGGGGTTGAAGGACCCACCAAATTTATAATGGTAAAGTTATGGTGGAAATTTAATGTAAAGTATAATAGGTCAATTGTGGTTGTTATTATTAAATAAGGCCCACCTTTTAGTTGTCATGGAATAAATGTAATGTGGCCTTATTAAAGAAGGTCCATTAAGTATATAGGATTTGGTTATGATTAGGGTTTCATAGATATTCGTAAATAAAGATGGAATCTTCCTCATGGGGCATCTATTGAAGCATACTTTGTTTGGAGCATGGATTATTGAGATGTCACCCTACCTTAAGAGAGAAAAGTGAACAAGAGTGAAATCATTCCATAAAATGATTTATTGTAAATTGTTTCTTTACCTTAAGAGTATTTTGATATAATCAAGTAAATGGGATTTTAAATTTTATTCTTGGATGTACATTATATGTGAAATTATTTTCAAATCCAAGGTGAATAATAATTTGTATTAGGGCTCATTCTTGGGACCAAAAGAGAGTTTTTTTTTTCCTCTCTATTTTATAGGATTTCGTAGGGGAAAAGAGCTCTATAACATTAATGTAAATTCCTATAACCCTCTAACTGGAATTTGAAGAAACAACTTGTATATATTAGTTCATGTTAAAAAAAATGGAGTCCTAAAATGAAGATATCACTAGTTTAAAATTAATTATTTTATAGTTTTCCCACGATAGTCACATGAATTGCCAACAAATATACTTTGAAAGGGTGGTCAAATTATAAATAGACCAATTCCAATGGATATATAATTTTCAAGGGTTTGATTTGATATATTATATGTTATTCTTTAGATCCATATTCAGTATGATACAACACTTGAAAATTTTCTTCCCACAAACCCTAATGGAACCAAAGAATGATCATGACATGGGTGGACCAATTTTGTTTATATCACAAGTATTTTAGGAGAGAAGCCACCTTCTTGATGCTTATAGTGGCATTGGTGAAGAGTCTCAAAGATATATTTGCCTCATGGGATTTAGAGGATTATTGTGTTGACTGGTGCATGGATACTTGTTATTAATGTGAAGAAAATAAACTTTCACATTTTATTTGGTGACTCTACTACATTGTATGTAGAGAAATTTCCTGAGGGTAGTTGCTATCCCAATGTGACTACTAATGTTTACAATGGATATTCTTTAGCGATACTATTCCTTCTAGTTATATAATCAACTTTTTATAACAATGTGGATACTTTTATGGGAGTGGATGGACCTATTTATTCAGATCCACATGACCATTATGGACATTGGGAGCTTTGTATTTTTCCTTTCATCAAAAGTCATCAATTGGGAGTTAGCTTGAGCACCTTGACATGGGACCTAGGTTTATGAATGATCTTAAATTCCTTTAGCATTGCAATTAGTACTTGGAAATGGGACACTACATAAATTATAATGGTGTTCAATAATCATGCATTGAACCCAATTTGATGGATGAGATTTTTAGAATACTATAGCATAAAAACCAACCCTTATACATGAGACCTTTTCTCTCTAGAATATTTCAATTTTGTGATCAACACTAGTTCATGGAACCATGGATTTTTGGTGTACATCCTTACTATAAGCATTGATGGTAATGCTTTTTGAACCTAGATAAAATGGTGGTATCCTCACTATAGGTGTAATGGGGAGGCTAAAGGGGCCACTAGAGTAATAATATCATATTTATGTTGTCCACTTATTATAAAGTGGACTAGATCCACTATGTTGTTATTATTAAATTAGGCCTACTAGTTAGTTAACATGAAACACATGTAATATGGCCTCATTAAAGAAGGTCCACTAGGTAGTTGTTAAGTCTAAAACCCCTTATTAATCCATATATATTAATTTATTACAATCTTGGTGTTATATTAGTAAGTTATCCAAAACCTTTTATCACACCCTTTCATCATAACTGTACCCTTTGTCCCCCTGCGCAACCCCCGGGCTCCCCACCCCACTCATCAACACACACACACCAGGGAGACTAGTTTTAGGGTCATCTCATCTTGTCTTGTATATTAAATTCGTTGTAAAAGGATGTTTCCCCATCAAAGTGTATCATATTCATTTATCATTTTTAAGTTGCATGGTTCATAGAATTGGGTATTAGAGCTATGATTTTAATTAAGCCATCTTGGAATTTTACTATAACTTTTCCGTGGGACATTTAGAACTGTGAAAATTTGGGGAAACTAACGAGAAATATGAAATACAAGTGGTCAAAATTTCAAGTTCCAATTTGATATAATTTTGGAGATATAGCATATAGAAAATAGGGTTTGTGACTAATCTTTAAATATATTTCAAATGAGTTATCTTGGAATGTTCACTATAATTTTTTCTTGGGGAGTTTTAGATAGTGAAAATTTATGGAGACTAAGAAGATATATCATAGTTTAGGTGATCAAAATTTTACATACTATTTCGCTATACTTTCATCGAAGTAGTATATGGAATATATGGTTTGTAACTAATCCTAAAATCAATTTTAAAAGAGACATGTTGGAATTTTCACTATAATTTTTTATTTTATTTTTAATGAAGTTCTAGATTCCGATTTTTTAGAAATCTATGATGATATAACCAGTGATATTTGAAAATATTTTATATTTGTATTCACAATAATTTATGATATATATCTTATGAAAGTTGGGGTTTTTTACTATCCTTGAAACTAGTCTTAAACACATCATTTTGGAATTTTTTTTAATAAATTTCTTCAGTGAACTTTCACACTATCAATTTTTTAGGAGTTTAATAAGTCATATAATAATATTATTAGGTTTAAAATTTCATATATATTTCAAGGATTTAAGGTCAACCATCCAAACAATCTCCAAATTAGGTTTTGAAAGGTACGTAACTTACAAGTGGCATACATTTTGTTTGGAAGATATATTTTTGGGTGATTAGAAATTTGTGATAAAGAGGAGTTTTATTACTTTCTCATGTCACAAAGCGTTTTAAAAGAAATACTACTTGTACTCATTAACTCAAGATGAAATTTGAAGAAAGTGAAGACTTATAATACAGACTAACCAAATTAAAGAACCAAGTTGATGAAATGAATGGTAATGTGTTAAAACAAGAGGCTTACCACATTCATAAGAATATCTTAAAAAGGAAACATATGATCAAATAAAAAAATTATGGATGATGATAAGGAATATATACAGAAGTCCATGAAGTCCATAGAAACCATTCTAGAGGATTCCCAAAAGGGATATGGAGATCTAAGGAAATTCTAAAAATAGGGAGAATATTTAGGCTGGGACATGATTGTTGAGAAATCTAAGGCATCTAGATTAGGTGATTTCTCTTACTTTGATAACTACTTGTGATATATTTTTACTTTACTTGATTAATTTCTTCTTTCCTTTATTATTATTAGTGTTATTTATCATCAAACAACTACCAAATCATAAATAACAATGAGATAATAAGACACAAGATATAGGCGATCAAAAAGGGCCGAAACCTCTCCAAATGAGAGGAAAACCCGCCAAAATCCTTCTCTTCTTATGGAAATTTAATTGATGAATTCCAAGACCTATGACTCTTGACCAAGACCCTCCAAGACCAAGTTATCCTTCCTTCTTTATGATATTTCCTTACACAACTTCCAGCAACAAACTTCGACCTTCCAACAACTTCGACCCCATCAAAAATTTATTCAAATTCGACCTAGCAGCTTCACAACTTCGTCCTTGATGCAACTTCAATATTTTTGACCTAACATCTTCACAAGTTCGATCTAGGTGCAACTTCACAACTTTGATCTTTCAGCTTCACAGTTTCGACATAGCAACTTCACAACTTCGACCCTTGCAACTTTACAGCTTCGATGCATCTTTACAACTTTGATGTAGCTTCACAACTTCTATGTAGCTTCATAATTTCATCTTTCCCAGTAACTGTAGAAATCCTAACAAAAGGAGAGAGAGAGAGGCCCAAACATTTGAACTTTTTCTTCTTATCCTTCTTCATCCTTTTCTAGCTTCTATCTTGTGGAGATCAAACTTGCCTGAGTGAGAGTCCAGATAAGGTTGAATTCATTCTTATTTATAGGCATGCAAGGGGTACAAATTTCTATCTTGAGGCCAACTTGTCCCTTCATGTAGGCTGACTTGATCTTTGTGCCATGACGTGGCCTTGAAGGGTATTTTGACTCTATTTTGACTCAATAATTTTTTATTTGCAATATGTAACATGCCCAATGGGTCTTCAATACATGAAAATGACACAATTGAATTTATGACAAACCTAAAAGCACATAATGGGTGCTTGACCTAAAAATAATTTTCCCTTGAGCATGAAACCCATGTCTCAAGAACACAAATAATAAAATTATTTTTCTCTTTTCATCAAATACATAAAATCACGATTACATATGCCAATATGAAGACTTAACCTAGTTACATAAAACTTAACCTAGTTACGTATTTAAACACTCCCTCTTAACTAGGAAGGTATTCATAATCCATACAAGGTACTTGGACATTCTGAATCTGAAGAATTATCACATAGAAAGGTACTTGCATTGTCACATAGCAAGGCCTTCATTAACAACTCTATCTATCCATAAGATCAAAGCACAATGCTAGCAAGACCAATGATTTATAGACAACCTCATCATTGTCTCTCTTGGAACATACCCCACCCAAGTTTTCTCAGAGTATGTTCAACCGGGACTATTTTTATCTTGGATTCCCATTCCTTGAAGAATATTGGTCCTCTACGACTACTCTTATCATCCTAAAAGAGTATTAGATGCTATATTCTTACCCAATCCTCCATTCTTTCTTCCATAGTGAAGACAAGAATGATGTGTCTACCTCTCCCTCTCAACTAGGGAGGATATACCCATTCCAATGAAGCAATGCACCCATTACTATAAAAGGAATGTACCCAAGCTCCCTCTTAATTGGCGACTTGACCAAGCCTCCCCTTAACCAGGGACTTGCTTCTAGCAGATATCTAGGTGGAGATCATGGGACAACAACCTACTTGTAGGACTCCCTCTTTTGATGTCATGAATTTCTTCTTTGTTATGGATCCTACATCTTTTGGGGCTTCTTCATAGGGCATCAAGCATCCATCGTAAAGTGATTCACTAATCCATATATGGATTTCCTTCATATAACTACCTTATCCACATCATGTTTTCTTTAGGATCCTATCATCCTACCACTTGAGTATCTCTTGTATATCACATATACAACTCTTCCTTTGGTATCCCTAAATTATCCCATCTAGATATTGTTCAAAAATAAAAACTGAACATCAAATTACCTTTTTGATGGTCTTACATCATGACATACGCTTGTTGTATCAAATCCTGCATTCATATTGACACATATCCAAAAGGGCATTAAATTCTAAGGGTTATCTTCCTTTCCAGACTTCTTCAGAGCCTTCATACCTTTTCCATGGAGATGTCACAGTCAATTCTTCTAGTTATCAAATGTTGATTTCCTTTTCTATGTGACAGTAGTTGCATATTTCATGATTTCTCCTCACTCTCTTCACATATTTATTTTTAGGAACTTCCATTCATAGTTCTTTAATTTTTTATCAACCATCTCATATTCCATATGAGGACTTATTATGTTGATTTCATCTAGTCAATATGTGAACCATGCCTTTATACATCCTTCCAAAGGAGGATATCCCTTTCTCTTGATCATGCTCATAATGTGGAGCATTTATCCATGCTATCTGCAACTATATGACATGACTCAATTTTATCAAATGCAAGTATACATACCTCATCTCTTCATTTTGGTCATCTAAACTTCCTTCAACAACTTCCTTGATTGAGAGAAATTCAATCACCTTAACCTGCTTCACTTATTTTGACATCATACCATCACTCCATGAATCCCATACAAGGTGGAATTCTTAGTGAGAAACTTGCTTCTTCCAGTAGGTGAACCTTCCGATGAAGATTCCAACAAAGGATCCTAATTAGCCTCATCCTAGAAATGCTCCTTTTTGAATGATGTATTATGAGCTCTATACTAGATGAATTTCATTTTCCCATAAGTACTAATGCTTCTAATGAGGTTACCAAGAGCCACACCCTTCTATAGGTGAAAACCGTAGACTTATATTTCAACTATATTTCTTGCTTCTTTATGATGATGTCACAAGATCTTGCTTTCAATTGTATGATTCTATGATGCCATCTCCTAATATGATGCATCCTATCATGCTTCTAATGATTCCTACCATGATAGTTATACTTTATAACAGAAAAACCTGAAATAGAAACTTGAAATTAACTAGGTGAGGAAGACTATCTCGATCATAGTAGAGATCTTTTACTTCATCCTTGAATTTTTTCTTTTCAGATTCTTCCATTTCTTCAGTGATATGGGCTTCTTCCCTTCCTCTTTTCTTTTTTTCCTTCTTGAGTTTTTGACAATCTCTCTTGTAGTGCCCATATTCATGACAGACATAGCATTGAACCTTTGACATGATCTTCTTCTTTTTTAGAGGACCAAGCTTCCCAAGCTTCCCTTTTTCTTCTAGCCATGGTAGCAAATGCTTGAGCTTGCTCGCTTGGTCCTACATTGGTTTTTTCCTTCAACCTTGTTTCTTTGATTTTGCACAATTACCATAGTTCATTGAATGGAGTAGCTTCCTTCTTCCCATAGATTCTTGATGTGAATTTTCCCCATTCCTCTGTAGTGCATTGAGAACTATGGTAATCATTTCCTTGTCAGACACTATTTCTCCCAACTCTTGGAGTTTGTCTCTTATTTCTGACATCCTTATAAAGTATGAGGCTATTCCTTCTTCTTTTGATATCTTCATCTTGTAGAGCTTGAGCTTCTTCTTTCAGCGGTTCAAAAATTAAACCCTTAACATGAACAACGACTTCAATTTATATGAAGATCAAATCTATCCTCTTCTTCCATTGAAGAAAACAAACCAACCAATTTGTTTCTTTCCTTGCAAAATGAAGTCATTTTGATATATAAATATAGATATAAAGATACTTACTTTTCAAGTGAAGATACACCTAGATGATGAAATCTTCAGCTTAATGCCTTCTTGATTTTGATGATGATGTAGATAATAGAAGATGTCTTCCTTCATAATTGATCCTTGTCTCACAGGAAGATCACATTGATTCCTTGACAATGACAATGCTTTTTCCTGCTTTTCTTCCTTCACGTCAATGCTAGTCATGTTGGATTGTGTTATATTCTTTCCACGACTAACCTACGTAGTGAACTGGGGGGTTAGAGGGGGGGCAGAGCCCCCCCTTCGTTGTGCCGATTGCGCAGCGGGGGGGCCACAGGGGGGGCGGCAGCCCCCCCTGTCCGGGGGGTTTGAGGGGGGCGGGTAACCCCTCTCTACGGGGTTCGGGGCAGCGCACCGAGAAATTTTTTTTGGACCCTATATTAGGTTGGGCGAACCTACCTATGGTTTTTCGGTCCATGGTTTTGGACGCGATGGTTTTCGGTCCATGGTATTGGATGCTTCGACATGTATGAATATGTATTGTAACATTGAAAGGAATATAATGAAAACTCAAGTTGGTAGTCTCAGTTTTGAGATCCAGTGGGAAATCTCTGTGTATATGTGTTTTATGTGTTATGCTCTCGCATTTTTATTTTTCCTGTGATTTAGAATTCGTATGCAAGTAATTTCTGTATGGGGTTAAAACCTACACAGGATAGATGATTTGTGAAAAATTTAAATATTAAATCTATCCCTAATCAGTGACATTCTTGAGGCTGCATTTTCTAGTGGATTGGTAGCTGCATTACGCGTACGTGGCACAACAATGATATTAAACGCTATGAAGTCTGAGATTAGTTTCCATACCTCTACTTGGTAGTTTTTTAGATGTGATGATAAACAATGAATGGTGTCACGTACCTTCCGTACAACTATCTCTGAATCACCTACCACTTTAAGCATGAGCACATTAAGGCTGATGGCTTTCACAAAGCCCAACACGAATGCTTCATATTCTGCTACATTGTTCGTGCACTCAAACTCCAAGTGGCTTGATACCAGATGCTTCCTATTGCAAGGGTCAATCAGAACACACTCGGATCCTGATCCGTCCTGTGTCTTTGATCCGTCGAAGTACAAAGTCCACAAATCATCTATACACTGACTGCTTGATGTGCTAGTACTGTTGCTACTATTACTGCTACTATTGTACAATGTGTTTTACAAGTTTCATTACCATCAGTTGGGCAATGAAGGAGTCCCAACTATGTTTTTGGTGGGGTTGGAGCTAGCCGTGCAAGAAAGCACCCCAACGTAGTCTCAAGGAGGAAGTTGACAAACATGAGTTCTGTAAGAGCCAACGATTCATTCTCTCCATTGATGGGAGTGACATTATGCTTCATTTACCTCTCGGATTCTACCCGGATTTGGTTGCACTTGACCTTGTGTGGAAGCCACATGTGAGACCAATATGTAGGAAAATATCCATCCAACTTGTTGGCCCAGTCCTTACTGAGTAATAGACCATATGCTTCCAAGATGTCCACAACCACTATGTTGATGCATTGGTGGACTCGACTATCATGGAATAGTCGAACAATCATGTCTTGTAACTCACCAACGGATGGTACCGATGTTCGATCAAGTTGGATGATTTGCGCAGATGTCTCACTCCACTGTGCATTGATCCTTTTAGCGATGGAGAGCGGCATGACGTTGGCTTTCGCACTGAAATCAACCAAATAGTTGTGAACATTATAGTTGAATATTTCAAAAGATAGCAAGAATGGAGGTTAACCTGAGTTTGCTTCTTCCATCCCGAGTGCATTAAGCACAGTTGAAAGTGATCCGAGAGGTGTGATTTCTCCCTTGCTAGTAGAGGTTGCGTTGTCTGTCACTGTCTATCCCAATGTGCGCAGCAGGATATCTCGCTAACTCTGGATCTTAGCCAATTCGAACAAACTGATGTTTGCTCGAGTTTTCTTCATGTCATCAATAATGTTGTAATCTAGAGGTGGTAGACTCACCAAGGTGTCAAGGGTAAAATGAGTGTTCGTGTTATCTGGTGGAGTGTTGTGCAGGTTGCTTTTCATGGATGTGTTTTTGTTCACCACTGTCCTCTGAGACTTGCATTGTAATTTTTTCTTTGGGCCAGCTGGTGGATCGATCTTCCTTATTAGCAGTCTGATCTTTTCTTGCATCTCCCCAAGTGTGGGGAAAGCCCCTTTACTTCTAAGATTGTAATGGTCAGTTTGCTTTTGAGGTTGCTTCTTGGTGTTTGTCTTTGCCATTGTTTGCAAGCACGGATACATGTCCACCGCATGCTCAGAGCTTGATGGCTCATCAGGTGAAACCTCTTCATCATTGTACATGTCTTCTGGTTTCTCCTACATATTGCTTCTCACCTCGAGTGTATGTCTGTAAAAATTATTTGTGACTTGCTTCCAACCTGGACAAGAATTCTCAGGATGATATTCTTCGTGGAAAGAACATAATTTCATATATGCACACTATTCGAGCTGGAAGACATTCTTCTGCACATTTTTTGGAATGAATTGGCTGCTGCTTGATTCATTGCTTGCATATCTATGCCTAGGTGGGTGACTTCTTGCAAATGTGTTCTATCTACGTTGTTTGAGTTCGGAAATTTCAGTGGACAAGCTCTTGACAAGACGAGTCTCAATGTCAGTTACTTCCTTGTATCTACCCTTGCTCGTTGTTGCTTGGGACTTCCTAATCGCATCCTTGGTGTCCTTCGTCGATTCATCATCCTTGATGACTCCGACTACACACAGGTGTTTCTCAACAGTGATAGCCTCTTCATAGTGTTGGTCTCGCAGATTGATTGACGAACTGCGTAATGGTGGTTGGCAGTGCAGACGTGGAGTAATCAGTGGTGATGGAGTCATGAGGCTTAGTGTCTGCTGGGAACTTGTTCAATATACATGTAAAACTATGATTCAAATATTTCACTTCCTATTTTCCCTCCATCTTCAGGCTTCCAAACTCTTTGAGTAGCATGGCTCGGGTCTTGTCATCAGCGAACTTCTTCAGGAACATGTGTTTGAATGCGACCCAGTTGTGTATAGAGTTTGGTGTAAGGCTGTAATACCAAGCAGGTGTACGACCAACCAAGGTACATGGGAATAATCTACATGCGACATCATCATAATGTACCTCAAGGGTTTTCAGTTGTAGGTAGAAGTTGTCTAGGTGGTCTTCTGCGTTTACCGTGCTGTCACGGTCGAACTTGATGTTCATTCCCTCCACTCGCCTTGACATCTTATGCAAGACAAATGGGAGAGCCAATGGTCCCTGAGTCATCCATTCAAGATTTGGGTTAAACATCTATTCGTCTTCTTCGTACTCTTCCTCTCCTTTAGAGTCTGATGTTTCTGACTCTGAGTCTATTGGTTCATCTCTGGCTCCACCTCCTCTGTTGCCTTCCCCTTTGCTTCCTACACTAAAGTCTGATCTCGAGATCGCAAGAGTGCCTTGTTCACCTTGCCAGAGGATTGGAGGTTTCTTTTGGTCTTCGATAGCTTCTCCTAGACCTTCAAGTGTGGTAAGGGTTTCTTCTTCCACTAATGATACAACAACTCTCGTGGGAGTGGCCTTTGGCTTCATTTCTACGTGTGGAAGATGTTGTCTATCTAGGATCAGTCCGACTACATTCGTAAGCTGGAGAGTGAAGGGATGAACAGAGTGAAGGTGTTGATCTGAAGTCTCGTGCTCAAAACTAGGAGGTGAGGAGTAACTGACCGATGAGTCGTGTGTAGGTGAGAGAGAGCGTGAGTTATTTCCTTGACCATATGTTTGTTGAAAGAGTGTGAGGGGAATTTCAGCCAAGTAGAATTAGTTTCCCTCCTTCTAGCGCCATAAATGTTGACGGTGCTAGACCCGCCTACATTTAGGGGATCGCCTTGGTATGAAGTCCCAACTAGACCTCACACTGTTTGGTGTGGGAGTCCCATCCGGTATGATGGCCCAATTGCCATTGTCTTAAGGATTTGCCTCAACTCTTGTTTGTCAGCACAGGAGATTGGTTTTCTTTGTCTTCGGGAACATTAGGGGATTATTGAGCTCTAAAATGGGCCTCCTAAGGAAATTATTAAATAATAGAGGAAATAATAAAATAAGATTAGATGACATCATTAAATTTTAGAGGGAAAAAATGAAAAAGTATTTTTCAACTCATATTTTCAACTTATCTCCCTATGGGTTTACTCAAATTTCAAGCGGAAAGACTTGTTGGATGCATAATTTGATTCCTCATCCAAGGACTACCCATGTTGCATACTTTCGATGGACCTTGCTACACAAAAACTGAGAAATACATGAAAAACGTGATTGCAATCACGTTTTTTTTTCATGTATTTCTCATTTTTCATGTGGCAGGGTCCATCGAAAGTATGCAACATGGGTAGTCCTTGGACGAGGAATCAAATTATGCATCCAACGAGTGCTTTTGATCAAAATTTGGGTAAACCCATAGGAAGATAAGTTGAAAATACGAGTTGAAAAAGTAGTTTTATTATTTTATTATTTTTTAATCTTTTTACTTTTTTACTCCAAAATGGATAATCACCCCCCATGGTTGACATCATCATCTTGAATCCTATTGGTTCTTATAAAGTTTATTTTGATTGTACATTTTTTTTAGGAGGCCCATTTTAGACCTCAAAAGTCCCCTATGAGTGAGATTCTGATCCCTTTCAACCTGTAATGCTATTTTTCACATTTTAAAAACCCCATTTTTATGAATGAATGTGACAAGATATTGGTCAACAAAGTGAAGGCCCGCTTGTTTCTCCATAGAAAATGTGCTAAATTGTTTATAGTTGAAGCCCCCCTAGTTTCTCCATGGAAAATGTGTCAAATTGTTCATAGTTGAATGTAGTGTTCACTTTTTTTATTATTTATCTTTGTAATTAGATAGTAGAAGCACATTTATTACATTATATTAAAAATTAATAAAATTTAGACAAAAGAAATTGTTACAAACTAGTTACTACTTGGATACTTACTAGTGCCCTATTTGAATACAACTCTTGAATTATGAACATAATGAATTCCATTGCATGCAATTTTATTTTAAACATGGGTACATTGCAACTTATTTCCCAAGGCAAAGATCTCTATATGAAAAAGCATACAAAAAATGAACTCACGACTCAAATTTAACACCAATGGGTAAGTCCTTCTATAAGCCTAGAGGTACCAAAGCTTATAACTTCCACAAATAATGTTGCATCCAAATAAGGGGCTTATAGAGGTAACAAAGCTTATAACTTCCACAAATAATGTTGCCTCCAAGTAAGGGGTTGGTGTAGATATTGATATAAATATTACTAAGGAAATAGTCCATATTTCTCTATTTCTTTTTCAAATGCAAGATTAAGGTTGATACATAATTCAAATAACTTAAATTAGAAAAAGGAAACAATTCTTTCGATAAAAAGAATAATACAATGCAATTAGCATTTCATTATTTAAACTATCTTTAATTACATTGAAATTTAAATGTAAAAATGAAAAATGATAACTACAATAAACATGCATAATCCTTAAAACAAGGCATGATCATCAAACAACATAATCCTCAAAAGAGGGCATGATCATCAAACAACACAGAGAAATATTTAGATAATAAAAGGTTAAATATTAAAACTTAAATTAAAAATTTGAATTACAAATAAATATTAAAAATTAAACATGAAATAACATAATAATAATATTTTTTTATGAATTGTTGCATTTTTTCAAAAGGTTTTATAATGTTTTGATTATTTCCGAACCTTTAGAAGAGTGATTTGTGTCTCTCCTCAAATTTGCTTTGGATTTAGCTAACATATTTCTTGCCATGCATGTCGCAATGTATCCAGATCTATCAAGTGTTCATTTGTCTCTCAGCAGTTCAGGATCAATGGCCTCTAGGAGAGCAGGATTAAAAGACACTGACAAAAGTGCAACTGGAGCACTAGTTGAGAGAGTGTCTACAAGTCTGCCGATCTATGAAGACATCAAGGTGATTATAGACAAGAACATCAAGCTTAAATGGAAAGAGGTCAATGATACATTTGTAAGCACATTTTGGGAAGACCTCGAAAACTACCATGTCTATGTGAACATCCACAAGTCCAGCTTGTACTAGATTGCATGCAGGTATCCATTGTTCCCATGCCCAGACATGATACATTGGATCGTATTATACACTGACCCTATAGGTACACCAACAAACATGTCAAGATGATAAATAGGATGAATGAATCGAGGACATACAGATGGATAGGTTCACCAATGGAAGAATGTGATGAACATGCATCTTGGTGAACAAGTGAGCCTGTCAAGCCTTCCAGCATGAAAGCAAGGAAAAATATGTTAAAGCTTCATCAAGCAAACCAAGGACCATCGAAGACTCCGCGCACTTCGCCATGCGAAGGTGAAGCTATGATACACCATGAATACATCCATCACTCAACAACACAGTAGCTCGACATGCACTCTAACAACAGCACGAATGTACCAGCATTGTCATGTCAAGTCATGTCGAGTCAAGGCATGAGTCATGTTGCCTAGATCTTCACTATGGGCTTGTTGTCAATCAATGTGATGCAACGTGGAAATCCAAGAGACCCACTTGTTGAACATAGAGTCATTTAAGTCGGAAAGTCATGGAAGTCGAATGGTCATGAGTGTAGTCAAACTACCACAAGGGTTAGTTTCACCCTTGGCTATAAATAAACCCCTCATTTTTACATGAAAGGACTTTCACCTCACCTCCTCCCACATAGCCAAGAGAGACTGTAATCTTTTTTTTGAGGAGTAAGTAGTGGCTCCAACGCCCCACTGATGAGGTTAGTGATGTATGGTGTAATGATGTGTCTTGGAACTTTCGCTTAATTCAGAACCCTGTTAACAGGTCAACACGTTTTCACACATGTATTGTATTTGTTATAAGACTGATCTTTAACACTTGTAATGCATATTGCTTTAACCTATGTTCTACATATGAACTGTTTCATTTGTTGTAATGCATAATCTATTAATGGAAATGTGTTGTATATGTTGTTAATGTTGCCCTATCTGCATTGAATACTCTGCCAGACATCAGACAAACCTTTCACATGAACCTTGTTGTAGCAACCGTTGCACTTGTTCAAATTGATCTATGAGTGGTGTATGTGTTATCTTACCTTGTATGTTGTGATTGTCGGATCCAAGTGGACTGCTCTGCCAGAAGTTGTGTATGTCCTTTTGTGTTGTGTGTTCCTAGCAGAGTTCGGACTGATCCCTTTCAACCTGTAACTCAAAAGGTCGAGAGACTTGCTACCGGCACTACGCAAAAGGTAGTTCGGGCTGCTGGAACGCTGGCTGGTTGTTGGAATTACGCAATGCGCAATCCAGATTGGCCTATTGGCTATTGGGATTGCGTAATGCGCAATTCCAGATGGCAAGGGTTGTAGGCCCAATGACTGCATTGCGCAATTTTCTGAGCCAGTAGTCAATGCCTCTCAGAATTGTGCAATACAAGACTAGAGGAAAGTCATTGGGAAGAAATGCGCATTTTCTGGGAGGAAGGGATACCCTTCCCTCTCAGGATTGCGCAATGTTGTCTTGGTGAGGCAGAGTCCAGGCCAAGGCTTCCCAGACCCGCCGACGGGCAACTAAAAGCGAATGTGAATGTGAATACATGGTGATACTTAGTGTAAGCAAGAACGAATGATAATGCATGCAAACAGTGAATAGAAGATTCAGAAAATGGAACAACATGCATGTGTGTGAAGTGAATCACTGAATCGTCGACTGTTCGTGCAAAACAATGTCATGCATGCGACAACAGTGAGATGCTAACAAAATTGAAATGGTGCTAGTACAATCCAATATGCATGTAAACGACCAACTTTCACATAAATCAAACAGACAACACTCACACAAGCCAAAACACAAAAAGCAACAAAAATGTTGCAAAAGACAAGTTAAAAGGACTAACCCGGAAAGAGTTGAGCTGGATGTGTCGAAGGCTCCTAGATGTGTTGTGGGATGTCAGAGCTCCAAGATCGATGTGAAGGAATGAGCTCTGAAACCTCAAATAAATAATTTTGATGTTCATGACGTACATGCCACAAATCTAGGAAAAAACGACACTTGGAGGAAAGATTCTAAAACGATATTTGCATGTAACCTCCAGCGGCTAAAAATAGCTCCCTAAAATCTAGGGATGCTTTTGAATTCTGCTTTTTTCTATTTTAGGGAAAAGTAGCCCATGCATGCAAGTCATGTTCTCTCGGTCTAGGGTGGAACCGATCAACCCGATGACACATGCAACAGTCTGCTTGTCTGAGGGAGAAATTCACACATTTCTAGGAGGGAGCTAGACTGGTTGCACGGAAGGATTGCGCAATTTGTGGGTTGAGCAACTGATTGTTGCCCAGGATTGCGCAATTTCTGGGCCAAGCAGTCTTTCTAGGTCAGATTGCACAATTTTCCCAGGGAAAGTTCATAGGCAAAATTGTGCAATTCCTGAGCCCAACAGGTTGTCAAACAGGATTGTGAAATTTCTAGGGGGAATGCTGGTTCCCCTCCATAATTTTGCAATTTCTTGAGGGATTTGGTCAGCCTGCAGTTGGATCAAGTCCAGAGAAACAACCGGTGAGGGGAGTGAAACAAGCTATCATGCTACTAGGAAACCACTAAAACTTGTGCACTTGATAGTGCAAGACATGCTGCTAAAAATTATTGGTAGAGAAGCTCCAAAACGAAGCTAAAGAAAAAATTTTAAAAATACTTGTAGCTGCTATAAAAACTCACTATCATCCAAAAAAATTTATAAAAGTGAAAAAAAAATCTTAAAATTTACAATTTTTTAAATATAAAACTTATTTTATATCTTTACGATGTTTTAATAAAAACTTACCCATTTCTAAAAGCGCTATTTTTCTAATATAAAATATTATTAGTTATTAATTTTTTAGTTTCTTTTTGGCCAAACTGAGTAACTATAAATTTACTTTTTGGCAAATACAGTGAAACTTGGTAACTATAAATTACACCACGGATGTGACTGAAATGTTATTTATTTTATTGTGCTATGGGTTTGTTTAGAAGTCTAGCACTTCTGAAAAACTACGCTAAATAGTTACATATAAATATGTTATTAAATCTGTCCCATCGTTGATTTTCTTTGAAGGGAGAACTATAAGATAGCGGCGGCATTATTCACTATATTAAGTATGAATCAGCGAAGTGTATCTCATAAAAAAAACTATCCAAGGATTCTAAAGGATAAGTAACAGCTACATGGTTCTCTCTATGTATTAAATAATGACCACCATATTATATCACATCGTATCAAAATTTCTCATAAAGAGATAAGAGTTGTTTTTGGTACAATTTTTCGGATGATTTTTAGTGGGTTTTTCTGGTGTAATTTCTCTAAAATTTGACAGGAATTTATTGAAATCACAAATTTGATAAGTAACTCTTGCACAATTGAAGTGCCTTATGGATTTTTCAAGTTGCTAAATACATATATAGTCAAAAAACTAGTTTAAATAAAACAAATCAAGATTTCACATTAAAATTTTCCCCCAAATTCTCACCTGCAAATCAAACAAGTCACACTAAAAGCAACTCCTAAAAATATCCATAAATACAACACTTAAGAGATTGTTCAAAAATATGATTATTGCATGAATGAATACACCATTTTCAATATTAGTATGGATAAATTACTGCACCAGTCTAAAATTAATATTACTCTTTATACACCCTTGTTAAAATTTGAGATATTGAATATTAAAAATATTAATATGTTAAATATATTTATACCCTTAAATTTAGAAATGAAAAATATGACGTTAGTAAAAATTATTTGATTTATTTTTAATAAAAATTTGGCAAAAATCAAAACATTTCAACCATATAGAGTGTTCACTTCTTTATAGTTAGGTGTTTATTGCTCTCCGTGGAGATAGTAGATTAGAAGTTCTTCTCGTGATAGAAGATTCCTTGGTGAAAATGACCAAAAGGTAGAGGGTCTAGACTCCACCTATTTATTCGTATAACATAATCTAAATGTTTCGTTTGTTTTTTTCTTAATATACTTTTTTATTAATTTTTGCGGCTAGAAATTGTTAGAATTTCATATTTGAGTTATTCATTCTATGCAATCCTATGCTTTATTTTTTGAGACACTAAATTCATTTATGCATTTAAATTCCTCATTGAAAATTGTATCTCCAAATTATAATTAAAATAACCAAATCACTAGAAATATCAAAACATAGTGAAACTAATTTAAATTCAACTAAGTGGAAAAAATATATTCATAGATCATTAAAACCGTGACACATTTATATTCAACCAAATATTTTATTAAAAATAAGATGATTCTAACTTCACAAATATTGTGTCCCTCACATCAAAGGGTCCCAGTTAGGGGCAGGGGGAACATAGAAGGAAGAAATACTCATCAAAGGTCAAGTATTTCAGGTGTGGCGAGGTCGGTCACTACAGCACATAGTGTCCTCTCAGGAAGAACGATAAGTCGGAGAAGCAGGACCAACGAGCACCATTAGCCGAGATCAACAAGTTTACCTCCAGGTTGGAGGAAGACTTCACGTTGTTCATAGATATACCTCCAGGAGTGAGGTGGGGAGATTTGGTACTGTAGTCCCAAAGAACTACAGATATTGGGAAGGGATCTTGAGGATTCAACCTCATGGATCAATACCTTGCTACAAGGTCCCATAGTATTCAGTAGCAGGATGGATCGGTGGCATTTGATGCAACCAGTACCAGAGTGACAGTTGCAGACTAGTAACAGTTAGATATTGAGGAGCGCAGTGTATTGTTGACAACAAAGCAGGTGGCTCAGTGCAAAGCTAGTAGCAACGCAGATTCTTCAGTGACAATGCAGATGTTAGTAGCAGTCAGAGACTTGGGAGACAAATGCATGACACTGAACACAATTGATTCAGTATTTTGGTTGATTTTCAATTGCAGATGTTGTAGTTGCAACAACAACAAATGAGATGGATTTGTTGCGCAGATGTAGTGTTGGAAAAAATATGGTAGTGTCAGCAACAACACAGATGCAACATCAGAGTTGTGCAGTAGTTGTTGGAAAGAAATTGCTAGACATCAACATCATAACATAGATGATACAAAGATAAAGCGTTGTGGTAGAGTGTGCAGCACTATAACACATTCCTCACTAAGATGGAGTGTTAATTTTTATAGAATCAAATGTGTTATAGCGATAAAATTTGGTGGAGAGGCTAAAATACACGAGATCTCCAAGACCTAGAAACCGTTTCTAGAAATTCCACCTTGAAATGACTTAATTAGATTATTAACTAATTTTTTAATGTTTACTAATTCTAAACTTAGATAAATTGGTTAATTAATTAGTATTAATTATGTCAATGTGAGAATCATCTAGAAACTCACACAGATCTATTCCAAGATGATCCAAGCCATTGATTAAGTTTTAATCTTGTTTGTCGGAGATCTAAGAGTGAATTATAAGAGGAATTTGATGATCACTTGGAGAAGATACTTCTGTAGTTCGATTTTCTTGGTAGATCAATTTCCATAGAGAAGCAGTAATTGTCAAAGAGCTAGAGATCAAAATACAGTCAATGAGGTGCAGAGACAGTGATTGAGAGGAATTTTTTCAAATCTGATGTGGAAACTGCAAGGAGGCCTAGTTATTCCCAGTGAGGCAGCGTAGAGTACCGCACATTTTCTTCATAAGCAACTCAATTTTTCTAGAGAGAATTCCATTCTCAGTTCCAAAGGTCGAGAAGAGGGTCCAAAGTGCTGAAGAGATTATTTCTTTAGCAAAAGCAGACAAAACGACTTTATCAGAGGTAGATTCAAGACACACGTTTCGGAGACAATGCCAAAGGGCTCATGCTAGGCATTGGACGACTAATTTTTTGGAGGGTAGTTGTGCCGAGATTTCTTGTGAAAAAAGGGTAATTCCCTTTGATAATTTTGGCCAGATATTATTGTTGTTTTGATTCCTAGTTTGGCATCCATAGATTGTCTTTAAATTTCACTACTGCGTGATAAAATAATCCCTCATCTATTGCACCAGTTTTCCCATGTTGGGTGTTTCTAAGGAATATTTTCCAAAAATAACGATATTATTTTTATGTTTGTGTGCTAGTATCTTTTAAGTTCCAACGCTATTTATTTTCCACGTTTTAATTGTGAAGGTTGTAGTGTGTTTATTTCGATGTTGTCGTAGCAATAAATTGAATAATTAATTTATCAGTTAGAAGAAATAATACCAGTTGCTGCAAAAAGATTTTAGTTTGTGGAATTTTCACACTTATGTATTAAACAAATGCGCCAAAAAGTATCTTTCAAGAACCACACCACTGCAAGAAAAAACCATTGCAGACCCTGTGATTTTATTTAAATTTACAATATCACTGCGTATGTACTATACAAACGCACCTATGTGATACTAATATAAAAGAACTGGTGTTGTTAATTTGAATAATGTACCGAGGGTGGAAAAATTATTTTGGAGGAGCGGGGTGTTGGTGCTATAAAAGCACCAATGCTTTAAAAATTATAATGAACTGGGGCGTTAAATGCAAACAGTGTCAGTGCTTTAAGAGTATAATGCCCCGATGCTCATTTGTTTTCGAACGTCCAAGCGTTGTAATGTTTAGGAAAGGCATCGAGCCATGAAAGAAATCCTTTCCCAACCAGTGCTTTTACATAGTATAACGCACCGGTGCCTATTTTTTTTAGAGACGCACCAAGATATTTTTTAATTATATAATTTTTTATACACGATACAATTTTTATTATTATAAATATCGTTGGAGAACAATTCGTATTCGGAGACGTGTGCATTAATATACGATGTCCTGGTAACCATTTTCTCTTTTTTAGAAACAACGACCCGGGACAATACATTATTGTGATTTTTTAAATCCATTACTCATCGAAAAAATCGACATATATATTATAACAATATTCATATAAATTAAAATTTGATAAGTGAAATTATATATAGTGTTTGGATTAATTTGTTATATTATCAAATTTTACATCTCTTCATTATAATATTTAATCATCCATATATTTAATTAGTGGTGTAACATTTCGCAACGACATTGGATAATGCAATAGAATAAATTAAAATGTATTTTATTATATATCAATAAGAGGCTATTTGTCATACAAAATGGTATTGTTTTTGGCAACCCCTTGTCTTTCAATTGGGACACTATGCCCATTACATTAAACAAAATGTTTGATTTTCACAGACAATTATTTCAAAAAATACAACAGGTGACATTGATATCCAAATAGATCATCATTCTTCGCTAGAACTGTTGTCAGTGCTCGAGCTACTTCCATGACTTGGGTTATTTGGAGGAATGTTTTGTTGATTGCATCGATTATTTTCGTTTTATTGATCTTGTTCAATCTGTAAACATAAAAATAAAGTGTAATGAGTGTATCCACATTGGTGAGAATAATAAAAATTGAAATAAATAATATACATCAGTGTAAATCGAATAACAATGTACCATAGCATAAAGTGACTCATAAACTATGCACATGGTTTCAAAACGAAGTCTCATGCCTTGTTGCAACAAGTCTTCTACTAGCATACTTCCATACTTTGTTTCCTACATGTTTTAACCCCATTATAAATTATAGGTTTAATATAAATGATTTTTTTGTCCTATTAATTGTAAACACACATAAGTAAAACAACATAGATACTTACAAATTCCACAATTAATTTTTGTTATACCAAAATATAATCACAACCAATCAATTCTTTCGATGACTCTTCTTTGTATGTTAGCACTTATTTGAAGACATTCAAGGATGGTTGTTGTTAAAAAAAGAAAAAAAGAAAAAAAAAGAAAAGAAAAAAAAAGAGGAAACCTTGAATTGTTATAAGGAAATATTAACAATTACTCACAAACTTTGAAATCAACCATTTTCTTTCGTGTCATCCTATTTTACGTGCTGAATGAGTTCCATTTTGTTTTGTTTTTGTTTTTGTTTGTTTTTTTTTGAAGCATACTTGAAAATTAATTAATGCTTAAATTTATTTATTTATTTATTTATATTATTTATTATTATTTATTTATTTATTTTTTTTTTTTTTTTTTTTTAACAAAAGTCAATCATGATTACATACATTTGAAGCACGTTGTTGTTGAGATGGCTCCTCTTGTGATGTAATTATGTCCATTTTTTTGGCCATCTCCTTGTACACTTTTTTGGACATTAACATTGACATGTTTTCCATACCAACTCGTTGACCATTTGGGATTTTCATAATCTTCATGAAAAAAGTAATAAACTATTTTTAAATTGATATATGAAAACTAAATATAACAAAATTGATATTACTAAATGAATGGTTTGTAGTAATATATACATATAATTCTAGAAAATCATTTTAATTAGGAATATTACCTTTTGAATGATTCTTTTTTGTTGTTGTATGTTTTTTCTATTACAAGTCTGACATGTCTCATTGACCATTGTTTTGGAAACATTTTTTGTAGTTTAGACATAATTTGTTTCTTAGAATCACTAGATTTATTTTTGTATTGTAAGTGGAAAGTATGTCTATAAGTTTGTTCCACTAGATCCCTCATAGTTTTGTAAAAAAAATTCGCCCTTTCATTAACCTCCAACACCACTGTAGATGAGTTAAGGAAAAATTCATCATCACTTACATGTTCTATAATTTTTCTTTTCTTAGAACGATATTGATCTTTTCCTTCATTGTTGCTACCTGTAGACGTTTTTTATTTTATTTTTTATTTTATTTTATTTTTATTATTTATTTTTTAAATTTTAATTTAATTTAATTAATTATTAATTTTATTTTTTTTAATAAGGCAGATTCTATTAATTCCGAGTGGGGTTACTTTACAAAATGGATGGCACGAGTTGAGTGCTCCAGCACCAGAGCCAAGCTTTCTTTTCAAATATTTTACAAAACAAGCCTCTCTTGCCTCTACTGAAGTATCTTTCACAATGATTTTTACAAAAATGTTCCTCCTTAACTGAGTGGCTTTTTTGATTTTTCATTTGCAACAATATACAAAAAGTATTCTTCCCCTTAGCTGTGATGATAGATAGGATATGTTGGTGGAAGAAGGAGAACTTCTGAGAATGCCAAAAATGTCCCTTGAGCTGATGATGCAAGAATTGAGAGACTTACGAAACACCATAACACCTAGGGTGACTTTGATATCATGCAAGCCGTTGATAACAGTAAAATTCCATAGATTTAGAATAATTAGCATAAGTAGCATACCAAAATTAATTTTCATACCAAAGATCTTTAAGTTGTGGCGTCCACAGGATCTTCGTCTAGGCTGATGGGCTTCTCCTGTGTGCTTCTAGCCTGAACCTGAGTTGCTGCCTAGTGGCTTGAGGAGGCTTCGGCTGTTACTTTTTTAATGTTTGGAGAACCTCCTCATTGGCCGTGCATCTCTTGAGCAATGCATAGTGAGGTGAGTCCCGAGTGACGAAATGATGATGGTGTACAAACTCCACATACACCATGAACTTATCATTGAGCATATCATTATTCTCCTCCACTACCTTGGTGTTCTTTGTTTGTTCCTAAAGAGCAAGCCCTAAAATTGTCTTCAACTGCGAAGATAATTCAATTGTGTGATTGTATAGATTTTCCATGGGCCTGGTAAGGCCCGGGTCGGGAATCCATTCAAATTCAGTGTCCATAACTTCCGAGGTCACTCTATACCTGATATTGCGCACTAGAATTTCTAGGTTGTTGATTCTCTCTCGGGTCTTCGGATAAACCAAGATGGCATAGTTGAGAGTTGCACATCTCGTCGAGGTCTTCGCTTTAGTTCTTGGCAGCTTACTTGTGTTATCCCACCTGGAAGAGTTGCGACCTCGACTACAACCGTGTTGGGGAGCCGGGTTAGAGCCACACCAAGAAATGTTGGGTAGGAAGCAGAATTCAGGTGGGGAAGTTTGGATAGAGGCAATGAGAAGAAGAGCATTGGGGTGGAAATACTAGTGGGGAAGGGCTATCAATATGGGGTATTCATAGGGGCAAGTGATTAAGGAGGAATGGGATGGCCATTGAATGTAGCCAGAAGGAGGTACGCCATCATAATGAGGGAGAGGCTACTGTTACTGGTTGAAAGGTTGGATAGGCGATGCCTCTGAGGGGATGTGATGAACCGATTCGTTCTCACTTTATGCAAATAATTGGGTTCGCTACACTTGGAGGAGCTCATAATGAATTGATGTGGGGGGTGTACTAGCTTTGATCAGGAACATGACAGGTGATATCATTAATGAGAGGGTCCATTGTTCTGTTATCCAGACCATTTATAGTTTCACAATATCGTCTAATCATACTCTCTTCTAGTTCCCTCCAAGAAAGGGAGCGAAATTTGAGGTTTCCAGTTGTGCCTTCATTCGCTAACCTGCCCATGAAGTTGTTTGCTTTTCTTCTTACTCGTTGGAAGTGGAGCCCATTTGCCTCGTCGATATGTCGTTTGATTCTTTGAAGGATTTTGTTGAGCTACCTGTTATCTGAAACTCTGATGACTATCGTTCCCTACTATAGCTTTCATCAAACTTGAGTGGTGAGCATGGAGTCTACTTCCATGATCAACAACCAAAACCTTTTAGCTTTAGCAATTTCCATACCATGCTCCATAACATGTAGCTCGACTACATTATTGGTGGAATTACCTAAATTACCAGTGTAAACCCAAATTATCTTTCCCTGAGAGTTCCTAAAAGCACCTCCGAAACCAATAGCCCCCGGGTTACCCTTGGCTACCCCATCATAGTTCAGCTTTAGGATTTCTTTGTCTAGAGGAGTCCATTGACATGGAGCATCCTGTTTGTCTGTAACAGTTGATATGTTACTTTTATAGTGGGAATTCAGATCGAGGAGGATGAGAATTCACTGATCAACTTGACTAGAAGTATCATTGGAAATTTGGAGATTGGAAGTGGATACCATTTCTTTGATCATATGCTTAATGAAGGTCGTGAAGTTCTCTTCTGGCCTGTGTTTTCCCTTGAAAATTTTGGCATTTCTTTCTTTCCAAAGAGCCCAACGAATTATGTCTGGGATTAAATTATAGGCTACGTCAACCATTAGGTTGGAGGAGAAAGAAGCTCTCCAATTCTTGATTGTGTTGAGGATGGAGGAATTTTCCCTATCCGAAACTTTGAAAACCATTTCCACCCACTCCTAGAGGTTGTTTGATTAAACACATTCATTCAGAAAGTGGTTTGTTGTTTCTTCAGTTTTTTCACAAAAAGTGCATCTTGAGGGTCTGTTGAAACTTTTTTCCTTAAATTGTCCCAGGTAAATATCTTCTTCTGCAGTGTTAGCCACATAAAGAGGGCAATTTTGGGTCACTACTTTCTTCCCCACAAAGTTTTCCACTTTTGCACTAGTTGAATTTGATCATGGTTTGCCATATAACTATATGTTTCCTTAAGGTTTAAGTGGCCTACTGCATTTCCCCCTCATCTGATCTTGTATTCCCCTTTGTAATATTGTATTTCTCTTTCTTGTATTACTTTGGTGAATGCTCTCTAGTCAAAATCTTTGGGCAAAGGTTCCCAGCCTCTATCATCCAACCATTCTCTCCATTTATCCTTGCCATTGTGAGGCTTCCAGTATGAGTTACTCTGTTTTTTCCTCTATATTTCATTATGTTGCGTAGATGGATAAGCTTCTCCCAATTTAGGTCCGACATTTGCTACCATGTGTCCTCCCAAAAGAGAGCCTTTTCTCCGTTTCCTATTTCCCAAAAGTCTTGATTTTGGATGACAACCTTGTTTTCCCACACTTGATTCCATATTGCCAAGCCTTTTTTGTTCCCGTTGAGCCTGCTAAGGTTCTCAATTGAGTGATTTGGGCCATATTTTTCTTTCCAGATACTGCACCAGTGTGAGTTTGGATTTTCCAACCAGCGCCACCAGGTTTTGGCCCGAAGGGTTTTTCCTAGGATTTTTGGTTCCCTCAGGTCCATACCTCAGACATGTTTTGGTCTGCACATCTTCTCCCAAGCAACCATCGCCCATTATTTTGTTTTCAGTACCCCTCCATAGAAAGTTTCTTTGGATGTTCCCAATGATATTGATGATGGACTTAGGAGCAACAAGAGCAAATAACAAGTATTAGGGTATGGCTTGCAACATAGATTTTACCAGGACCAACCTATTAGCCAAGTTAAGGACATGGAAAGTCTAGTTAGCCAGCCTTTTTTATAGTTTGGTTATGAGGTATTCCCAGATGGAACAGACTAAGGGTTTGTCAATTAGATGGACCCCCATGTATTTGGAGGGGAGACTACATATTTGGAATCCCACCATTCTAGAAATGTTCCTTTGAATAACTATGGGGGTATTAAAAAAGAACAGTTTGGATTTCTCTAAGTTAATGGAGGTACCTAAAGCTTCTAAAATTTTTGTTAGGATTTCTTTGAAGGAAATGGCTTCCTTTACAGTAAGAATGCCCATTAACATAGTATCATCTACGAATTGTTGATGGGTGGAGGGAGGGGCATTGACATGAAACTTGAGGCTTGTTAGAGAGTTGTTTGAAGTTGTTGCCATGGTGGATTTGCTTAGATCTTCTGCCATAATAACGAAGAGGAAAGGCGATAGGGGATCTCCCTGTCTTATGCCTCTGGAGGGGAAAAATGACTTTGATGGGTTGCCATTTAGAAGAATAGAGAAGAAATCCCCTAATACCATTGCCATAATCCACTTTATGTAATCCTCATTGAAGCTAAAAGCTTCTAAAACTCCTTTCATATATTCCGAACTTATTTTTTCAAAGGCTTTTGACATATCTAGCTGCATCATCATGCTCGAATTTGTTTTGCCTTTTAGAGAGTGTATTAGTTCATGGGAGAGGATTATGTTGTCCAAGATTTGCTTTCCTTCCACATAAACCAAGTGATTTGGGGGGATTAGGAGAGGCAAGACGATTTTGATCCTATTGGATATGACCTTTGATATAATTTTGTAGATTACATTGTTAAGGGAAATTGATCTAAACTTTTCCAGGGAGTCAAACCCTTCCTCCTTGGGAATGAGAGTAAGAAAAGTTGCATTTAGGGCTCTTAGAATAGATTTGTGGACTCTGGATTCCTCCACTAGAGCATGAACCTTCTCTTTTATTAGGGGCCAATAGGCTTTGAAGAAGTCAGTTGTGAAGCCATCTAGTCCCAGAGCTTTTCTATTTGGCATAGAAAAAACTGCTTCTTGTACCTCTTTCATCGTTACTTTCCTCAAGAGAATTTTGTTGTGGTCCTGGTTAAGGATGATCGGTATGTTGTTGGTGATTTCTTTTATTGCTCTGGCCCTATCCATCCTAGGTTCTTCAAGAAGATTGCTAAAGTAAAGATTTAATTCATTTGCAATGTCCTCATGATTATGGATCATGTTCTCCTCTGTAGTTTTTAGGCCCATAATTCTGTTATGTCTTCTGTGTTGTATCATTTAGCGGTGAAAGAAGGCAAAATTTCGTCCTCCATATTTACGCCAATAATTTTTCCTCTTGAGAAACTCTTTCTTCCCAGTTCTTTTCGAGACTTGGCTCTTCTTGCTTCATTTGATCAGTGATTCCACTGCTGATGATTTTTGGTGGAGCATTTCCATTCTTTGTTTCAGATCTCTTTTGTCAGTAAAAATGCTACCAAATATCTCTTTGTTCCAAGTTTTAATTTTAATTTTTATGAGTTTCAATCTCTTTTGGAATTTATACATTTTGTTTCCTGATTGTGGCATTGGGATTCGCCACCATTCTTTCATATTTTCCATGAATTTTTGGTGCTCAAGCCAAAATGATTCGAATTTGAAAGGCATGTTTTTCGATCTTGTGGAGATTTTAACTTTCAAGGAGATAGGCCAATGATTTGAACCTGTTTGGGAGAGGATTTAGGCCTCCGTTTCCTAGGAGGTCATGTAAGTAGCTTAAGAGAGAAGGAAGCGATCAAATCTAGATGTTATTTGATGGTATCCCCCTCTTCTATGGTTCTAGGTGAAGATACCATTGTTTGTGGGGATGTCTATCAGACTTAGCCCATCTATTGTTGATTGAAAGGCTTCTGAATCTTTTTCCATTTTACAGATCCCTCCTTTTTTCCCCAAGGTTTAAAACCATGTTGAAATCTCTTACTATAAATTTGAAAGATTGAGGAATGTTTTCCAGGATTTTGCCGACATTTTGAAGCATTTGGATTCTTTCTACAACCATGTGAGGAGAGTAGATGTTCATGACACATATACTTTCATTGGTTCCAATGATTTTAAGAACCACATTAATGGAGTGTCTAGTTGCTATAGAGAAAGATAGCTCGTACAATGAGCTTTTCTAAAGAGTCATTAGTCCTCCAACAAAATCGATTACTAAGTTTTCTATGTAGCTGTAATTTTTGAAGCAGTTATTTTGGAGGATGTTGAGGTTCTCCATGTCAAGTTTAGTTTCTTGAATGAGTATCATATTAGGTTTGTTTGTGATAAGTCTATTTTTTAAGACTATTTTCTTTCCCGGACCATTGAGGCCTCTTATGTTCCATGAAATGCAATTCTTTGATAATTATGAGGGGTACGGGTTAGAGCTTTTACCTTTTCTTCATTGAGGAGTCTCGCACCAAGTTCCTGAAGGAGTTGTCTCGTTGTTTTTTTTCCTCTTTTTATGCTGGGTCCTTTTGGGTTGTATCTCTCTACAATCATATTCGCCAATATGCCCTTGTTTTCTTGATCCTATGGTTTTTTTTGAAGTATAATCTGTTTTAGTTCTTCCTGTAGGAGGTTTGCTCCTTTTATTATCTGTATTTGCTCCTCTGGTATTGCTTCCAAACCATTTTTATGCCATTCTTCACTTATGGATATGAGGTTGACTCCTTCCAGGGCTTCCTCTATCACATTATCTTCTGGAGTGGTTTCCATTGTTGCTGGTTCCATATTAATGTCTTCTTGTGTGTAATCCTCTTCTATTTGTATATGCTCTGAGTGCTTCTCCCCTTGTTCTTGATTTTCTGAGTTTTGGATTTTTCCACTAGTTCCTTCTTCGTTCTTGTTGTTTGAGAGAGGGTCTTCTTGTATTTTCTACAGTGATTCGTATTTGTTTGGGATAACTACGTGATATTGGTCTTATTTCCCCTGTGCCTTCTTGTTATGCTTGTTTTCTTGGTCCAACTTTTATGAAACCTTACTCATATTTTTTCCTTCGAGCTTGCTTGTTGCTTTGTTGAGCCTTATTTTGGGGACAATATCTGAATAGATGTCCACGTTCGTGGAATTTCCTACATATGTATGGTATATGCTCGTAGTTGATGCTTTGGAGCCAAACCTCATCTTTGAATACAAGCTTTATTGCCTCAGGTAGGACTCCTGAGACATCTATGTATACACATATTCTTGCGTAGGAAACATAATGGCCATTTTTAGTACCTTCTGACATTTTTATATATTCTCCTAGTTCATATCCTATACCTTTAAGAACTGATGGTGCCTAGTAATCCGTAGGAAGTGAGTATAGCCTAACCCATACCATAACTCTTGTGAAATATTCTTTTTCTGGTGTAAAATTTTCCTTCCAGAATCTCATGTAGAGCCTGGCCGAGTTGAAAAAATAGGGGCCTCCTTCAAAAGTTTTATCTCTGTCTTCTAGGAGGTTGAAGATGATCGCGAAGAATCCTTTTGACCCCAGTTGCAGCCTAATATCTCCTTTTAGTTTCCATTTTGTTTGTGAGGAAGGACAACCAGGACCTCCTAAGTTAGGAGCCTCTTCTCTTTCTTTCTACACCTCACAAACTGTTGCTCTTTAGTTTCTCTTTTTGAGGACAATACTGTGGGGAAGAACAAAAAAGACCTCCTAAGTTAAGAGCCTCTTCCTTCGCTCACTGCATCTTGAATCATAGACTTTTAGTTTCTTTAAACTTATAACTTATTTGTAATATGCATTTCCCTTAACCTTTTATCCTTGCCTTTTGAAATTGACTTTACCCGAAATCCATATACTTTGGACGTACTTCCAAGTCTACAAACTCGGATTGACAAGTAAAACACATGCATTAGTTTACTTAGTAAATTAACCTAACATTTTTTGCACTGTTGCCAAGGAAGCACATTCAAATTTAATCAAAATAGGGAGCTTTAAACATAAACAAAAAGAAAAATTTGTAGTTCAAATTTTCCCATTATGATTCTATATGACTAGAAAAAGAGATGAAAATGATAGATACATAAAACAAGACCCCCCAAATATTAAACCATTGGTAGAAGAAGGACTACCTACCTTCAAATTAACTACACCAATTGCTGAAAAACCAACTTTGGAAGAGTTAGAGGAAAAACAACGTTCAGGAAAAAGGTTAACGCTTGTTGAAAGACAAACTTTGTTAGCTTAAAGTGAAGAGAAAACAAAAACAAACATGAACATCTTCCATAGGAAACAAACAAGAAAACCAATTGATCAACCTATTCTTGAACAGTTAGATCAACCTATCCTTTAACAACTAGATCGACCTATCTCTAAACAAGCAAAACAAGTTGAAAATACACAATCTCAATTTGTTACTGAAACATTTAAAACTGCTGAAAAAGATATGGGAGAAGAAGGGCAAGGATCTAATATCCCAATACTAACTCCAGAATAAAGGTTACAATATGAAAAACAACAAAAGGAATGACAAATAAAAAGAGAGGAAGATATGAGAAGAGTAGCAGAAAGAAAAAGAGAGGAAGATATGAGAAGAGTAGCAGAAAGAAAAAGAGAGGAAGATGCCAAAAGAGAATATGATTATAAGAGAAGACAAGATGCATAAACAGATAATGATGAAGAAGCTACTTTTGGATTCCCAATTTTAGATATTAGAACAATTCTTGGAGAATAGGTAAAAATGAAGAATATTTCACATTCGGTTTGACCAAATTTCTATGGAATACCTTCTAAAGTTCCCGATTCATTCATGTTTGAATTTGATATCTTATGTCATACTTATGGTTATACTGATGATACACATAATCTTCGTCTTTTTCCTACTACTCTTAAAGTAGCTGCATTAAAATGGTTTATGGGATGAGGAGAACACACTATTACTTCTTGCGAAGACATGAGGAATTTATTTCTTAAGAAGTATCAACCCTATTGTAGGCCTAGAGATTCAAAGGAAAATATTTTTAGGATGTTTCAACAAGAAGATGAGAGTTTGGAAGAATACTTAGAACGATTTGTTTACAACTTACAGAAAGCCAAACAACATTCTTTAAATCCTGATACCATTCGAACAATTTTTCTCAAAGGAATACGAGATGAGTATCTTGATATTCTCAATGTGATGTGTAAAGGAGATATTTCAGACTTACAATTCGATGAAATTGTTGAATTATGTCAGAAGTATTCTAGAGGTAGAGCCAAAACAAGAAGAATAGATATAACTTCAAGAGCTTCTAAATCAACAACATGAGGAGTAACAAGAGCGGAAATAGGGAGTTTGTTAGAAAAATTTAAAACTGATCTTTTGAGCACCTTAGGAATAGAGGTTGATGTATTAAAAGAAAAGAAGAAACAACAACAAGAAGAAAAAATACAAATAATATTTTGTCTTAAGTGTAGGAAGAAGCATCCTTTATGAGAATGTCCTTTGGATAATACATATTTGTGGACTTTGTACAAAAAATCATGTCACAGATGATTGTCCAACATTAAAATAGTTGCAAGCATACCAACGACAAGAAACTCAAGAATTTTATTATATGGCACCAAGAAGAGCTTGGCAACTACTTTTTGCAGGTACATCTCAACAATTTCCTCAACAAATTCCCCAGAATTTTCAGTATCAAAATTCATGTAATACTCCTATGCCATGGCAAACTTGACTTCCTCAAACTCAAAACCAAGGTTGGAGAGGATATGCCTAACCATCTCAACCATTCTATCCATATCAAGTATATCCTCAACAACTATATCAACAACCTTATCCTCAACAACCATACCCTCAACAACCAATTCCATTTCCACAACAAAATCCTACACCCTTACTAACTCAACCACAATAGCTTCAGCTACCATTTAGCTAACCACCACCCAAACTGACTCAATTACCAGCTCAACTAGTAGCAAATCCAAGTAATAGAGTGGAAAGGGCAGCATATGATGTCGAAGAAACAACGCTATTTCCTACATATTCCATTCTTATTATTCAATACATCCACTTGAGGTTTGGAAAAGTTCTACAAAAAGATTCTCCACCAATCAGAGAAGAACAAGTCAAAGAAGGAGAACAATCTGAAAATATAATCCAAAGAATCAAATTCAGAAAATTAAAACTATTATGACTCAAACACCACCTTTCTCAGAAAGGTTAGTAGAGTAGAAAACTTCAATTTCTGTTCCTAAATTTGATATCTTAGATGAATTAAATAATTCTTATGTCAAAATTCCTTTGTTGCAACTTATCAAAGATATTTCAATCTATATAAAAACAATAAAGGAATTATGTATTAAGAAAACTGAAAGAAAGAAAAGAGATCCACCCACAATCCAAGTGATTGGGAAATTAGCTAGTCTCATGTCTGCAAAAACAACAATTGAAAAGTATATTGATCCTGGGATACCTATGGTTACCATTTTAATCAATAATTTTTCAGTTCCTAGAACTTTAATTGATCTAGGCGCTGCAATAAATGTCATGACAACAAAAACTATGAAGTATATAAAATTGCCAAATATTTGACCTACTACTACAATTTTAGAACTAGCAGATAGATCTAAAGTTGTATCGTAAGGAATACTTGAGGACATCATTTCTTCTTTGGATTCATGGGAGTACCTTGTAGACTTTCTGATCTTGCAACCAAAAAAAATATCTAGGAGGTCATCCTTTAATTCTTGGCAGACCATGGTTAGCCACAACAGATGCCTTCATTGGATGCAAATGAGGAGGCATGATCATAGTACATGGAGATAAAAGGAAACATATTACACTCTATCCTTCTGCTCAATCTCCTTCTTTACTATCATGGCCTGACGACCAACAAGAAGAAACTAAACCTATTTTAAGCATTAATCAAGCCTTTAATTTAAGAGAAGAAGAAGAAAAAGAGGATTTAATAGACCTTTTTTTATCTCAAACTTGATATATTTGAGCAACTACGAATAATGCAATATGAAACTGCAAATCATCTTTTAAATCAATGTTTTTAGGAAAATTGTACTATTCAATCATTGCAAGATTCATTTGAAAGCATTTTTCCTGTCAACTCAATTACCAATTCTCAAAGAAAAACCATTAAAATCAATCCTAGAAATAATATAAATGATGGTAATAATATACTATCATCACAAGAACAACATGTAATTGCATTGTTACAGAATTATGCAAAACACTTTTCCTGGGACTATACAAACATGCAAGGAATTCATCCGAAAACTTGTATTCACCATATCTATATTGATGATAATATCAAACCAGTTAGACAACCACAAAGAAGAATGAATACAATGATAAAAGAGATAGTTATGGAATAATTGCAAAAACTATTACAGGTAATATTCATCTACCCTATCTCAGATAGTCAATGGGTTTCTCCCTTAGTTGTGGTACGAGAGAAGAATGAAAAATGAAGAATATGTGTAGACTATAGGGAACTAAACAAAGCAACATTGAAAGATCATTTTCCATTACCATTCATTGATCAAGTACTAGATTCACTAGCAGTAAATAAATTCTTCTCTTTTCTTGATGGATTTAGTGGATACAATCAAATTAAGATAACATTGAAAGATCAAGAAAAAACTACATTTACTTGTCCTTGGGGAACATATGCTTATAATGTTTTACCTTTTGGATTATGTAATGCACTTGCTACATTTCAAAGAGCAATCCTAGCTATCTTTGTAGATCTTATACATGAATGTATTGAAGTCTACATGGATGATTTTACTATCTATGGAGGTACATTTGATAATTGTTTAAACAACCTTGAAAATTTTCTAAAGAGATGCATGGAGACAAACTTATCCCTTAGCAATGAGAAATGTTTTATAATGTTAACTGAATGGATAGTGTTGGGACACCACATTTTTTCTTCTAGAATAAAGGTAGACCCAACAAATATAGAAGTCATTGTAAACTTTATGTCACGAACAAAAAAAAAAAGAATTAATAAGCTTCTTGCAATATGCAGGCCATTACAGAAGATTACTTGAAAACTTCAGCAAAATAACTTTACCCTTGTTCAAATTACTTGCAAAAGACATTGAGTTTCAATGGACTACAAATTGTCAAAATGCATTTAAAAAACTGAAAGAAAAATTGTCTATAGCATCCATTATCAAAGGACCAAATTAGTCATTTCCATTCCACATATCTACTGATGCATCAAATATAGCGATAGGAGCATCTCTAGGACAAAAAAAATGAGTTTAACTATGCCATTTATTTCATTAGCAAAAATTTAACTCCGGCAGAATTAAACTATACAATATCTGAAAAAGAAATGCTAGATGTTGTGCATGCAGCCAATAAATTTAGGCATTATATAACAGGCTATCAAGTGTTTATTCATACAAATCATTTAGCCATTAAATATTTAATGAACAAAACAATTACCAATGATAAAATTACTAGATGGCTGTTACTGATGCAAGAAGTCAATCTCACTATTCTAGATCGACCGGGAAAAGATAATCAAGTAGCAGATTTCTTGTCAAGACTTCATTCTCCTGGTGATCTTATTCTTGTTTCAGACAACTTTCCTGATGAACATCTATTTTCTATAACAACTAAAACCCCATGGTTTGCAAATGTAGCTAATTATTTATCATCTCTAATATTACCATCTCATTTCACTAGCAAGAAGAAAAGAAAAATAATCAGAGAGAGTGCTAGATATAGTTGGGTCAATGGTGACCTCTTCTATACTGGTCCTGATCTTTTGATAAGTCTAAAATGTGTAAGAGAATATGAAATTATTGATATTCTAAAAGCATGTCATGATGAACCATGTGGTGACCATTTTGCAAATAAATGAACAACATAAAAGGTGCTCAAGCTTGGCTACTACCGGCCAACAATTTTCAAGGACTTAAAGGCTTATGTCAAAAGATGTGATAGTTGTCAAAGAACTAGAAGACCTGTAGTATCAGATGAGATGCCATTGAAACCACAAGTACTTATAGAACCATTTTAACAATGGGCTTTTGACTTTGTGGGACCTATTAACTCGCCTTCAAATGGATAGAAGTACATCTTAGTGTGTACATACTATGTTACAAAATGGGTAGAAGAAAAAACAGTGGCACGAGCAATAGAAGAAATAGTGGTTTCTTTCCTCTTTGAAGAAATCTTTGTAAGATTTGGAGTTTTAAGACAAATTGTTATAGACCAGGGATCACAGTTCACTTCTAAACTTGTCCGCGATCTTACGAAAAAATACAAAATCAAGCATAGAAAGTCTACTCCATATCATCCTCAAGTAAATGGACAAGTGGAATCTACTAATAAGGTTTTGGAAAAAATCATGATAAAGACAGTGCAAATGAACATAAAATATTGGTCAGACAAATTAAAAGATGCATTATGAGCATACAGAATTACATGGAGAAATACTAATGGATACAACCCATATCAACTGGTATATGGTAAAGAAGTTCTGTTACCAATTAAATTTCAAATTCATACATTTAAGCTTGCAGCAAAATTGGTATTGGACCTGTTAGAAGCCCAACAATAGAGAATTATTAAGCTGAATGAACTAGACGAAATCAGATACAAACATTTGAGTATATATCATTAGTACAACAACAGAGAATCAAATGGCATGACAGATTTATCAAAAATGAAGTTTTTCATAAGGAAGACTGGACACTTCTTTTCGACTCCAATTACAAAGGTTTCAAAGCTAAGTTTACTACTCATTGGCTTGGGCCATATGAGATAGATGAAGTTTTTGACAATGGAGCAGTTGTAATAGATCTGACCTGAAAATGTATATAAATATAAATATACTCAAAAATAACAAAATAGAAATAAATAAACTTCAGATCTTTATTAATCAAAACCCTTAAGGTAGGGCAACACCATACATTCACTCCTTAAGGAAAGAGAACACTCCACAAGCCATATGATTGTTAATATAATATTCCTTGACATCTCAATGGGGAGTCTCTAGCCTCTTTATATAGGCTTAATACATAAAATACCATGGGTCTCTCAATACCATACTTCTAATACAATGGGATCATCACATTATTGCTAACTACTTGTAGTCCCTTACATGATGCGGGTTAACCACTTTATTTATTAACTATGGTCCATCACATTATTACATTATTCCCTTGGGTACCTCCCTCTGTACCCCATAATATCCCCCCTAGGTATACTACATTCCACCCCCCTTAAACATGTTTCGTTCTCGAAACATAAGAACAACAAAAATAACAAGATCTACTCAAAAAAGTAGTCCACTGGTACCATGCACATGCGTCTAGCCATCCCAGAGATAGGTGATTACTTGATCTAGCCAGTGCCTCGCTCACTTGAGATGGGAGTTGATCTTGGCGGTTCCTCTGTGTTGATGTGCTGTGGGTGGATTGTTGCACCGCTTTATCTGTCATGTAGGGGTTATTGTCCTTTTTGCTGATTTGTTGCCATGTTGTTGGTTGTTTTCTTGCTGGGTGATGTGGGTGGTGATATGTTGAAGTTTTAACTAATGGTGTATCTTTCTTTAATTCACCACTTAATGGAGCTTGATTGGTATCCGGTACATGTTGTGGGGCCTGTGGTTGTTTCTTATCTTCCAGTATTACTTCAACCAAGGATTCCTCATCTGATATGTCAGACCCTGCAACAACTTCTTCTTCAACCTCCTTGGACTCTACTTGTTTATTGATGGAAATATCATGTAATGTAATTTTCTTATTTTTATACTAGAGCTTCAAGAATTTCCTCTGCACATTAATATTGACAGTACCAACAAATTTTATCCAAGGGTATCCCAAAACAACATCCACATTAGCCATATTTGAAGCATAAAAATAAGAATGTAATACATACTTATCCATAGAAATCTTCAAATCTTTATAAACTTGCACCTGATAATTATTAACTTGTGTGTGCTCCATTTGTTTGGTTGGGATTTGGAATCTTTTAACCAAATAAAGATTAATAAAATTATGCTTACTATTAGGATTGATAAACACAATTATATTCTCTTTCTAAATACATCCATGAACTTGTAGTAAGGAGATATCATCAGAAAATAACATTTTCCGTGTTTTATTCTCCTATTGTGTAGCATGTGTAGCATGAGACCATTTGTCCAAAAGAAGTTTTTCAAATTCTTCATCCTAAAGTTTGGACAACTTCTTGCTGTCAAGTGAGCTCCACCATATGGCAGCCTCATCTTTCAAACCAAGCCATACTAAACCTTTCCAATATTTCAGAAAGATTCTCTTAAGATCTTTTATGAATTCTTCGATAGTAAGACCATCATTTTTTCCTGTAAAAATCAAATCTTTGCTAGTTTTTTGGTTTTCTTCTTTCCAGTATGAGACCATTTGTCTAAAAATAGTTTTTCAATTTTGTCAGCACGACATAACTTCAAAATCTCACAGTCAAGTGATTTCCACCATATAATAGCCTCATCTTTCAAATAATACCCTATTTTGTCCTTCCAACACCCTGGGAAGTCAAACTTCTGAGATGCTATAAAATTTTCAATAGTTGGCCCATCATTTTTTCTATAAAAAACATCTTGCTAGAAGCCCTAAAAAGGGTTTTGAAAAAAAATCACTTACTTGGCGAAAATTTAAAATGGCCATAGTTCGGTCAATATTGCTTAGAATCCTTATTATGACCTATTTTCGGAAATGGAACAATCATTTCTGCATCTTCTCTTTAATAGAAATCCCGATCTAGGCACTATGGAATTTCAGATTCGCGTTGTAACTTTCTCGCCGTCACAAAAAATTATGAAAAAGAGCTGATTTTAAATTAGCGATATCTCCCTCACTTGGTCTCCGATTCGACCGATTGTTTTTTTGAAATTGGGTAATTTTCAATAGGATCTTAGGTCTGCAATTATTTTCTCAAAATTCCCTACAAAAACTACAAAAAATAACTGGATATCTGCCATCCACGAATTTTCGTCAAAAAATTTCTACAACACAACTGATTTTTTAAATTAACGATATCTCCCTCATGCAGACTCTGATTCTACCGATTTTTTTTTTGAATTTGGGTATTTTATTTGCAAAGAATGTAGATATGCATTTTTTTTTTCCTTTGCAAAATTTTCACCAAAAGCTTCAGATCTGATCTGCAAAAAAAAAAAAAAAAATCTCTCCACTTGCCCAAGAAAGTGATCTAATACCACTTGTAATAGATCTGACTTGAAAATATATATAAATATAAGTATACCCAAGAAATAACAAAATAGAAATAGGTAAACTTGAGATCTTTATTAATCAAAACCCTTAAGGTAGGGCAACACCATACATTCACTTCTTAAGGAAAGAGAACACTCCACAAGCCATATGCTTGTCAATACAATATTCCTTGACATCTCAATGGGGAGTCTCTGATCTCTCTATATAGGCTTAATACATACAATACCATGGGTCTCTCAATACCATACTTCTAATACAATGGGATTATCACATTATTGCTAACTACTTGTGGTCCCTTACATGATGCGAATTAACCACTTTATTTATTAACTATGGACTATCACATTATTACATTATTCCTTTGGGTACCTCCCTCTGTACCCCATAATATCCCCCCTAGGTATACTGCAACAGTCAAGATCAAGACAATTGATGAAGCCGCCATTTCATTTCTAGTTAATGGTCATAGACTCAAAGTTTATAATAAGCCTATTAATAAAGAAGACTTTCTGAATAGAGTCTCAATAGAATACAATATAGAAGTACTAGAACAACATAGTGATATGTCTTCCCTACTTCCAGAATAAAAAATAAAAAATGTTAAAAAATAATAAAGGATTTTGGTTGTGAAAATCCAGGATACTGGCAGAATACAAACTTGAATTCATATCGGAAAACCATCTTGTTAGGACAATTTGAATACTCTTTTATGTTTTTAAATTTCATTTTGCAGAATCATCCTCCAAAATTCAAAGACTTGAGAACAAGTCTCAAGATCAGCAAGGGGGAAGATTCATAATAAACCAACAAACTATGCAACTGGTTTAATGTCAAGTAGTTGTATTGTAGAAGGGACGTGAGACATCATAATCAATATTTATCAGTAAGGGACTTGAACAAGATCAATTATCAGTAAGGGACCTGAACAAGATCAATGTCATATGTTATTGCAGAAGGGACCTGATTATTCATCTTAAAATCAACATCAAAGGGACCTGATTATACATCTAAAAATCAACATCAAAGGGACATGAGAAGCAACTACAAGCATCTACAATCCAACAAAATCAATTAAGTAGAATTTATTTTGAGGTCAAAGTATCGTCACCATTAACAAAAGGTCAAGTGTTGACAAAAGAGCCAAGGTCATCATCAACAAAAGAAAAGCATTGACAATGAGTTATCGAGAGAAAGGAAAGTATTGTAAGTTTAAAGTATTCTTATTGCCTTCGGTTTTGAAATTTTTTCTAAGATTAATAAACTAGTTTAAATTTGAATATGCAGTACCCTTATCCACGTATATATCATCATACATTATCCTACATCACCCTACATTATATAAATTTATCTTTTACATTATTCATTCTCCTTATTGCATTGATTAACCTTATTATAACCTTACATTCATCATTTCATCATTCACTCAACCACATTCATTTGTATTTTTGACCAAAATTTTTGGCCACATCTTTTTTTTGGGCCAATTTTTTTTTGCCTCGTGGAAAATTGCCTACAAAACATCAAGGATTAGTTTCATATGCCTACAAAACAAGAACAAAGAGAGTTAGTATCATTACAAATATACTTAACATCTTATTTCAAAAAGAATTTGATTTGAAATGACCTAAGATTATGGTAATTTCAAAACAAATCAATACATAAGTATATGTAAATGATGACACAAAAAAAGAAAAAAAAGAAGGGCAAGTATGCAATGATAAAGACATAATAATGGATATGCAACATGCAATGCAGGTATAATGGATCTAAAAATGCACAATGAACAAGCATAATGCATAATCAAGAAAGCATGCAATGCAAAAGTCATAGACTAGTCCTAATAGTGATGAGTAATTAAAGTTCTAAACTACAAGTAGTTATGAGCTGTGATGCAACATTAACAAGAAATAAAACAAGTGTCGAGACATGTACAATATACAACATTTGTGTTACAAAGTGGTGATAAGAGTATAAAACCATAATGCATCAAGTGAAACAAGAGGCAGCCAAAGGTACAAGTGATAGGATGAACAATCGACTAGTCAAATCGAAAAGCACAGCAGCAAACGGTCACAATATGTTTCAAAGGGTTACATGCACAATTGAACGTTGTTTGCGCGTTTTTCTTCATCATCACTGTTAAGCTTCATCATAACCCAACTCAAAATCCAAGGACACTGCGTATTCATTGTTTATCCACACCCTAAAGAAAACATGACAAAAAAATCCCTGTTTGACTGAAAAATACACAAAGTTTGAAAGAGAGTTGTGTGCAAAGAGGAGAACCCCGTACAGTAGAGATAGCACGAGGAATTACGTGGAGAAATAAGGAGGAGCATTGTGTTTAAAATGATGAAATATAGGAGAGCGCAAAATCAAGATTTCCTCTGCTTTGAGCAAGCATATTCTCCATCAAATCCCATAAATTGCGCAGTGATCAGGTAAGAGTAGATCTCAGGGTCTTCTCAACAGTTAAAAGATTTCTAAGATTGTGTTATTTTATCGAAAATGGTTCAACTTAAGTTGTTTAAATGTGTCATACTATGAGAGAAACACGACCTCAGTCCTATATTAACAGTGCTCTGTCACCCTAAAAAGGCTCTTCCACCTGTAGACCAATGATTTTTCAAATTGCTAGAGAGAGAGAGTTTAACTAGGACTTTATGTTTACATAAGAGCACACAAACCTTAACAAGATAATCTCTACAAGGTTTCGATAGTCATTTGCAGCTCAAGTATCATTCCAAAAACGATTTCCTCATACATTTTTAAACACATTTTGCCAAAATTTTGCACGTAAAAAGCATAATGAGCATCCCTTTGTATACACAGTGAGTAGTTTTGTATGAAATTTTGCAAACAGAGAAGGTTTTTCATCGATTTTTATGGGAAATTTTGCAAACAAAGAGGATTTTTAAACACAATTTTGCAAATAGTGAGAGATTTTTGCAGTGGAGATGTTTTTACATGGTTTTTCACACAGTGAGAGTTATCTCACTCATATGCCAAAGAGACCAGGGAATAATATAAAGAACTGCACAGTGAAGTATATCTTAAGAAAATAACAGAGCTGACAAGTGAGTTGGAAGACACCAAGATCATGGAGAGACATTTGAAAAAGGAGACAACATGTATAAAGAAAATAACAACAACATAATCAAGGAGAAAAAGAAATTGAGCAAGCATATTAAAAATATTGAGACTCAGAATATCCTTATCTCCAAACAAGTCGACAGATGACTAAAGGAGAAAAAGTTATGGCAGTACAAATACGAGAAACAAAAAGTGAAGACTACCATTTACAAAGAAGAGAAACATGAGGATATTGACATTCTCCTTCAGGCTGCACATGAAGAATCTACAGGATCAGGAACAATAGGGGCATCATAACTCGGGAGATCCAAACAGAGGAGGCAAGCATGAGGACATGCTTGAACATCAGCAAGGGGGAGATGTTGGCCCTCAATTTTGGTCATCTTTTCATATCCTAAATCCATTTATTTATCACCATATTCCATCCTATTTCACCTATATATGCCTCATTTTAGTCCTATTTTTCATATTCAGGTAACTAAATTAAGTTTTTCAATTTTTGGAAATTTTTGTAAAAATTGGGTTTTAAAAGTAAATTTGGATTGCATTAAAAATTCCAATAATAGTTTCATGGAAGTCATATGTGCAGGACACCTGAACGAGATCTGAGCTCATATTTGGAAATCTTAGGAACCATGGATGAAGAAACACCTATTGGTTCATTCAAATTGAGCAAAACATGCCTACTCAATGTTGGTCAAACTTGACCTGTCATTCAAGAATTCTTAGTAAAAATGAGCATATTTATTATTTTGTGGGATTTTTCCTGATTTTGTGAAGCAGACTTGATGAGTTTGACTTGTATGTATGGATTAGGATTGATAAGGCTGTTAGAGCCATTATAGCAAAGTTTTTTTATGATTTTCTTATTTAAACAGAGTTTATGGACCATTCAAAAAAGGGTAATTTTGTATTAAGATTATTGGAAACTTTTGAGATAATTTGAAGAATCACTTCTACTGTTCTATTTGTTGTTCATGTTGTGGATGCTTTATTAAGTTAGTTGTATCTAAAGAGTTCTTCAGGTGTACAAGGCAAGGTTGGAGGGCCCCCATACCAAGCTAAGTACACTTTGGTTAAATTTTGTATAAATTAGCATAATTTTGATTCAATATTTCTTGTTTCAGTTTTATGATTCAGTTACTTAAATGTGTTATGATTTCTGTATGATTTTTGGATGATTTTATTTTAAAATCTAATTTGCATACGAAAGGACAACTAAGGATTTAAGTTAAATTCTCTTTCTATTAAATTATGAATGACAACTAAAAATCATCCTTTTGCATTTCTTGAATTGTTTCTTGAATTCCAGTTTATGATTTGATGCAATGGTAATGTTGTTGGAGTAGAGCTATGAGGAGGACAACCAACGCCTCCTAAGTTAGGAGCCTCTTCTCTTTCTTTCTACACATCACAAACTGCTGCTCTTTAGTTTCTCTTCTTGAGGACAGTACTGTGGGGAAGGACAACCAGGACCTCCTAAGTTAGGAGCCTCTTCCTTTGCTTACTGCATCTTGAATCAAAGACTTTTTAGTTTTTTTAAACTTTATTTTGAATATGCATTTCCATTAACCTTTGAGCCTTGCTTTCTGAAATTGACTTTACCTGAAATCCATATACTTTGGACGTGCTTCCAAGTCTACAAACCTGGATTGACAAGTAAAACACCTGCACTAGTTTACTTAGTAAATTGACCTGACACTAGATATATGTTAGTTGTCTGCATAACAGTCGTGCACATATGTAGGTTTACTTCTTTATAGTCGTGTATAGTATTTTGAATAAGAAAATAAAAGTTTAAGTGAGTTTTTAAAATGCTGATTGACCACTTCCCCCCCCCCCCCCCCTCGCCCAATATTTTTCCCAACACCTGTTCTAAGAGTATGTAAGTAGGAAACTGTAACAAAATTGTTAGTCAACAGAAGAATCTGGGGCATAAAGTAGGATTGGGAACAAGAAACACAAATTTTAGTGATTCAGTTAAACCATTAATAAAATGTTGGGCTTGTAATGAAAATCACTCATGGAGATATTGTCCACATAATCCATTAAACGAGAAAGCAACATTATAATATTCAAAGAAACATCTACTGTGAATGACATTTCTTGTAGCATACCAAGAATCAATGCAACATTGGATGGGAGGTAAGAAAATCATCAGTCTACCATGGTAGAAGATCAAGGTGGAACCACAGGGAGAGTCCCAAGTAGAACCACTATGTATTCTAGACCCAAGGGTAGTCACACTCCAAAATAGAGATGTAACACAATTAAAGGTTCAATGGAAGCATTTTAGTCGAGAAGAAGCAAGTTGAGATGCTTTTAGAGAAGCATTCTGTTGGCCGGATAAATCGATCTTGCGGACAAGACCGGTCTCCCTAGTATCAAAAGATAGTCTAGCAACAAACAGACAAACAAAGCTATCTTTCTCTAGACATATGCGATTTATAAATAAATACTATAAAGGTGTTAAGACCCTACCTTAGATCCAATGCTTGTTTGTAGTAGTCATCCTTCAATAGTTCGAAAGAGTTACCTTTGAGAACCTGCAATCACAAACAAGCAAACATTAAATAGCACATGCATAGCAAATATCATAAATCATGTCTATTATGGTGATCAAGGAATCCATAAAATAAACCACAAATCAACAACTTATTGAGAAAAACAAACTTATTTGTATAACTTTGAAATAGAAGAACCTTACAACCTTTTCAGCCTTGATGTTAAACAAGCTCTTCCTGGGGTCCTAAACAAGAATTTCCTTTACTTCAACAAGCCTTGCACTCTTCCAAATGAGATCATAGAGGTATGTAATCTCTCCTCATAAAAACTCAACTAAGAAGTCATAAAAACTCAACTAAGAAGACTAAGTTCCAACAACATTTCACCTCAAAAATATTCATCTTCTAACATCTCCAATAACCAATCCAATGCTTCTTTTTATAGTGCAGAGGAGGAGGTTACAGGTCCACCTATGAAGGGATAGAATTCTCCTTCAAAGGGATAAACTCCTCACATCAAGGGGTTAGCTCCTTAAGATATGGGATGCATGAAACTTAAGAGAGCAAACTTGCCACCTCAAGATTCCTTCTAGAAGCTTCTAGAAATGACTGAAAGTGAGTTTTTAGAATGTACTTGCGCCTTTTTAACTTTTACAGGGGTCGGCACCCATAACACAGAGACAGAGCGGTCAGGTGCACAGGAGACATGACCATTAGGTGTGGGATCACAGGTAATGCAAAGAGAAAGTGTGGAACCAGAGTTTTAGAAACTTTTGAGGGATTTATCTTATTTTCAAGGCTCGATATGAGGAACTGAGGCTTAATACTTGCAAAGGAGGAAAGTATGAGTGGTAATGGACTCACACAGATTGCAGAATGTCAAGGTGACAATTTTTAGTGTAACAGATTGCCCCCTAAAGTGCGAAGCCTGTAATAGATGAAGATAGACTTTGTGAGAGTGAAGTACTTTATCATTTCAAGGATCATCTCGTGGACACCCCAGTCGGAATCTGTAAAAACATTCAATGTAAAATATATATATGAAAACATATTATTGCTGAGGTAGGCATTCCCATACTCAGATCAAAATTGACTAGAAAACTGACTAAACTATTTTGATACAGGAATGATTTTGTAATACATCAAGAGTATAGACATATATAGATACAATATGGATGCAACCATCTGTTTATGAATAGTCCACTGTATAATGAGTAACAAAATTCCTCGCAGCCTGGATGGTAGAAACTAGATCCAGGGTATTGATTTCCACTTCCCAAACTAGTACGATTCTATCCATGTGAATGAATATGTCGAAGTCGAACATGGTAGAAACCACTTGATTACCAGTTAATGATGTGAACTATTAACAAGTGTGAGAGAAACCACCAGTAATGTCAATGGCTCTCAAAGTACTCAGTAAAATCCATGAAATGTGAATAAATGAGCTGAAGTTGAACATGTCATAGAATCCTTTGATCAAAGGTCAATGAGGCAACCTATCATCGAAGGCGAGAAACCTGTCATTAGGGCATGTAGAAGGTACTGACGATTTCTAGATCAAATTCCTAGATAATGAGCTGATGTCGATATAAAGCGATCCGTCGTAGGCAAGCCCACAACACGAAATCATAGATCAAGTTTTGAAGAAATATATCGGCAAGGACTGACTCAAGGATGGTCAAAATGGTTGACAAATATTTTGTAGATGAATGGTTTGTTTGAACTGATCTCTTGAACACATAACCACACTGCAGATGGCTTGGTGACAATTGACCCAAAGCTAATACCCAGAAACCAGTTGAAGACATTTAATGTGGTTTGATTAATTGTTAGGCAAAATATTTCCCAACCTAGGCGAACAAAAAGTGTCGTGTTCAAGAATGGTTAACGGCTTTTCTAAAAAACAAAGTGTAACAAACAGATTCATTTTTCTCTCTTTTCCCCCACCATTTCTGGCAAGTACCTCTTTATTTTTGACAAGCTTGAGGAGGATAACATTTTCTTGTTTATAAGCTCATCCTTCGGATGAGTCCAACTTAGTTTAAAATTCGAACCCTAAGAAGAAGTGGTTCATTCCTGTTTAAAATTGAACAGGTCCTTTACTGTTAAATTTTAACGAGTCCAGTATAGGAAAAACTCGGTGTTTTTCAATTTTAGGGAGTCAGAAGAAAAACTTAAGAAAACTCCATGGGGTTCCTTTTTCATAAATTTGTGTCCCTTGAGCTCGAAAAAGTATAAAATAATACTCGAGAGAACCGATTGACCATTACGATCAAGGAGTACTTTTCATAACTAGTGGCTCCAATCCGAAAAAGTAAAAAAGTGATTGAAGACATGTCGTTTCATAACTAGTATCGAAATTGAAATGACAAAAGTCCGGCGATCTTTTCATGTTTATACGGTAAAAAAAGAGCTATAAGTGGATCGCCTTTTTAATTCAGTTTAACGAGTTAAAAAGGGAAAAACTCGGTAATATTTTCATATTTTACGAGTCAGAAAAGATCTTAAAGAGGACTCCAATGTTTTGCTTTTTCGTAAATTTTTGAAATAGTCCGAAAAAGTGATAAAAGTAGGCTCTTTGTTGAAAAATGATCAATTTTCCCGAAAAATCCAATATTCTGCACAAAAACTCAAAACATTACTCATACATGTTTTTAAGATAAATAAAAATGTATTTAAAAATTTACCTTTTTAAAGTGAAAAATAAATAAATTAAAAGTTCATTTATTCGAAAAAACTTATAAAAAGGGCTTTTCTAACTTCATTTTTACCATTTGAGTTCAGAATGAAAAGTGAGAGCTTTTGGGTAAGAAAGTTCCCGTGAAAATTCTGTAAAATACGTCCATCGGAATCGAAAACCATCAGCTCCAGGTAATCCACATCCTCCTTATCTTGCATTCCATCCGTTTACATTTCGTTTTTAGGCTTTAAATTTGATTTTTAAAGGAAAAATAGGTTTATAAAGTCGCTCGCGGGGGTTCGCAAGTGCAACACGCGGCCCCTGCGGACCCTGACTTTTTTCTATAAAGAAAAAAGTCATGGGTCTGCACTTAGTGCTCACAACCCGTGTGGACCTACGCACTGTGTGTAAGCAGCGGGTGCGGACCCTGCGCAATAAATTTTAAAAATTCAATTTTCTCCATTTTCGCCCAAATTTTTTCGAACTAACTGGTTCTAATATGTCTTTTTATGCATTATAGGACACTCAAAATGATTATTTTGCGAGAACGCGAGCACGAGGATGTAGATCTTGCCACAATAAATCATATGCCCACATTGCAAGCATTGAGAGCATGCATACTGTTTAAGTTTTGGGCCATACTGAGCATGAGGGCCCAAGCAGACCTCTTGCAATGGCTGGTAGACAGATCGAACGCACAGGACCAGTACTTCGTGATTGGTGGCCACCGGCTCAAAATCGAGCTAGAGGAAATATATTTTTGACTAGTTTGTCCAAGAGGGGCGAACGATTATCTCTTTTCAGGACTAGGCCAGATGTCCAGTCTGTCACTAGTCACTGATTGGAGTTTTGCAATGATCAAACAAAGGAAAAACGAATTGATATTAAAACTATCAACCGTCCTGAGCTTAAGGTTATTACATTCACTGTTACCAGGCTATGTGGGAGTGCAACATTGTATGTGGCTACTGGATCCGAAATGTAGATAGCTGTAGACTATTTTTGAGGTACCATATTCAACTGGTGCGAGGCTGTGTTGGCAAATGTGAAAGGCCAACTAACTAGAGCAAAGAATGGACAGCTAAAAAACTTTGGATACGGATTTATCATAGTCAGCTTTGCTCTAGAGATGATCCCCATGTTAGCCCCGCAACATATTCCTGTTGATGATGGTCTTCCTCGAGAGCCTAGGATAATTCGTTGGGTTGCTTTGATGGCCCGTCACCCTGAGGAGGGCACAGAGGTTGTTCGATTTCTGCTTGAGTATTTTCGTTGGTTGAACAACCAACTTTTTGTGATTCAGGATTTTCCATATGCCGGGATGGATTATCGTGGTGACTCAGACATGACTCTTCCACCAGGAGAGCAATGGGATGATTCAGGTAAAAACCATTTTCAACACTTTCTAAGTTTAATATATATATATATATATATATATATTTTTAAATCATCCAAAACTGACAATCAAAAGTTTTAAATGCAGATGTGGGTCCACAACGATCAGCCGCTCTCCAGCCTTATGAGAGGAGACACTTAGCTGCAGTAGTACCAGCCCCACAGGACCAATCATCATGGATCCTGACCGACTTGGAGCATCATCTAGAGCGCTTGACAATATATATTCCGGAGATTGGTATAGATGATATTCCACTTAGGTTACAAAGATATGTGATTGGGGTCCCAAGACCTTTTAGGAGGTTCCTATGTAGGGTGGCCTGAGCAGTGGTCTCTTATTGTGATCATCGCCAGGGATAGAATGATCGATTTTGTACTCATGACATTTTGACTTTTTGTATTATCATTTTTGCTGGTCATAAGGTGTTTTTCAACCTATGATCGAAGACGATGTATTTTTTGAAACACTACTTCTATGTTATGATATATCATTATTACCGGCTATCTCGTGTAACATGTTATTGAATGTTATTAAATTTACTGTTTTGATTATTGCAAATGTCTATTTATCATACAAGAAGCAATTGCATCTGCTAATGTATTTAAATGTCTTGGAATATGCTGATATTTAATGTAATCAAATTCACGTTCCAAGAGACAAACTATCAAAAATAACCTTAATAACACTGGATTTCTAATGGCATAAATCCTGTTAAGCTGTAATACAATGAGTTCAGAATCCAATCTAACAATCAAACTTCGAATCCCAAATGAGATGGATTCAGATAATAACTCAATCACTGCACTATACTTTGTAATGTTATTTGTTGTTTGACCGAGGCTTACCCCATTCATAGATACTAACTCAACAGAGGGTGAATAGATAACCCAAGCTGCGGAAGAAATGTTCCGTGTACTACGACAAGCACCATCAACAAAACCAATGTATGTTTGAAGAGACGTCGACATCTGCAATATCAAGAGTAAAATCAAGATAAGCAGGAATAATGATAAGAGCACCCTCTAAACTAGGCACACTTTTCTAATCTAAAACACACCAGCTGTAAAGAAACTAAGCTAACAAAAAATCTCCACCCAGAATTTAAGCATAGTATCTCTTTAGATAAAGTCCATTTTTGGGTTTACCCAAAGAGACACTGTCAAAATCTATCAATTTATAATCCCCTTTTGCCAGTTTTCGCTTAACAATATAAGGACCATGCCACATAGGTACAAATTTTCCATCCGCTAGCTTATCGTTTGCTTGATCATATAGTAAAACTAGGTCTCCTTCTGAAAAATTATGAGGTGTAACACTTCTGTCATACCGAGCTTTTACTCGTTTCGCATGAGTCTCGTTTGCTATTGAAGCGATGTGTCGATTCTCATCTAGCTGAGCTAAGTACAATAAACTTTTCTCCTCTTCAGAAGTAGTTGGGAGTAATTCTATGGCTAATTGTAATGACGAAATTTCGCATTCAATAGGTAGCACTACTTCCAAACCGTAGACCAGTTGAAAAGGAGTGAAACGAGTTGATGTTTTTACTGAGGTCCGATATGCCCAAAGTGCTAAAAATAGCATGGTATGCCAATTCGACTTATGAATACCAATGATTCGTTGGATCATAGTGACCAAAACTTTATTGATAGCTTCAACCAGACCATTAGCTTGCGGGTAATATGGAGTAGAACTATCGTGGCGCAGGCCAAGTTGATTTGTTAGTTTAGTCATCATGATATTTTGAAAGTGACTCCCATGATTAGTAATAATAGCTTGAGGAACACCGAATCTAGAAATTATATGATTGAATACGAAAGTTGCAACAGTTTTGCCATCTGCTGAAAATGTAGGCATCGCCTCGGCCTACTTAGTAAAATAATCTACTGCTAGGATAATATACGCAAGCCCCTCGGCCGAGTGAGGGTTACATGTAATAAAGTCAATACCCCACTTTGCAAAAGGACTGACAACAATTATAGGGTGGAGAGAGCGGGTGGAGCACGCATATTACAATAAAAAATTTGACAATTGTGGCATTTTCGGACTGCATAGATACAATCTTTGAATAAGGATGGCCAGAAATAACCAGCGCGCAATATCTTTTGGGCTGTGGCATACCCAGACATATGACCGCCACATGCTCCAGAGTGATAGTCATTCATAACCTTTTCAGCTTCTTCATGAGTTAGACAACGTCGGAAAATAGAATCTGCCCCACGACGATAAAGTGTATCACCAATAATATTGTATTGTTGGGATTGGAAACGTATTTTTCATCACTGAGATCATGAGATTTCAGGCAGAAAAGATTGGGTTTGGAGATAAACAATAATATCTCCATACCAAGGATTAAGAGTACTGATAAGAAACAAGGATTCATCCGTAATGGGCTGCTCCGCCACAGTTTCAGTATCAGCATGTGGGAAATCACACATTAGTTCAGCAAAACCCAAATATTTCTTTGCCTTGGATTTTTCAAATTCCAAGTCAAATTCCTACAGGATAACTATCCATTTGGAATACTTGCCCCCTAGCAATTGTTTAGTCAAGATATACATCATAGGGTTACAGTAAGAAATTACCGTGGTTTTGCGTAATAAGATGTAGTGACGAAATCTTTGGACAACTTGAACAACTGCCGAGGCCAATTTTTCCACATGTGAATATTTAAGTTCAGTCAGATGCAGAGTGCGACTAAGATAGTAAATCACATGTTCATTGTTGAATTCATCTTCCTGAACTAAAACCATCCCAATGGTGGAATGAGAAGCGGCGAGGTACAAAAAGTAATCCTGGTTGTAATTGGGAGGATGCAGTAATGGTGCATGGGTTAACGTGTGTTTAAGTGCATCAAAAGATTTATCAGCGATCTCATCCCAAAAGAATGGAGTATTTTGTTTCAACAACCTGGTAAAAACTTTCGTTATCTCGGCGTAGCTAGGAATGAAACGACGTAAAAATTTTGCTTTCCCTTGCAAAATTTGGAGTTGGCGAAGAGTCGAAGGAGGAGGTAGATTGATGATAGCTTCAACCTTCAAGGGATCGACACGAATGCTAGCTTTTGAAATGACAAATCCCAGTAAGTGATCCGTTTCTACACAGAATACAAATTTGTGTGGATTCCGCCTAATTCGATAACGCCTACATCTCATAAAGATAGCTCATAAATGAGTGAGATGATCAGCTCTACGTAATAAATGGGCAGGTAAATCATCGAGATAACGTTGCACAATGTGTTTGATGTCATGAAATGCGTAAGACATAGCCCTTTGAAAAGTTTCTCCAGCGTTCTTCGATCCAAAGGGTAATTTGCAATAAGCAAATGTCCCCCATGGACAAATGAAAGCTATTTTAGGTTGATCAATAGGGAGTATGTTGATTTGATTGTAACCAGAAAAACCATCCATAAAGGAGAACATTTCACTGTCAGCACAATCATCAATAATTTGATCGATATAGGGGGTTGGATAATTGTCTTTAGGACAAGCTCGATTAATATCCCTATAGTCGATACATATTCTTATCGTTCCTTGTTTTTTGTTAACAGGAGAAATATTTGATACCCAATCGGTTAAAGGAATTGGATAAATGAAACCTGCGCGAAGTAATTTCTCAACTTCAGCTTTAATAGCAGCAACTTTTCTTGGATGTATTTGACATAAACATTGCTAGACAGGTTTAGCATTCGGGTATGTTTTAATTTCATGGACAACAATTGATGGATCGATTCCTGGCATTTCTTCATATGACCAGGCAAACACGTCATGAAATTCTTGAAATAGGGCTTTATAAATTTGGATTTCATCATCTGTACAAGAAGCACCTATATGAATGTTTTTAATAATTTTGGGCTTAACTCAAATGTCAATAGGAACCGTTCGAGAAATATTTCCTAAGTTTAGCTTAGAATCAAAATGTTGCAATGGATTTTGTGGTTCTTTGACATAGTCAGTAGTAAAAATAGATGAAAAGTCATTTTCAAAATGATCAAGTTCAGGTAAAAACGAAGATCGGTGATGAAGATCTTCCCATGGTAAATCATCAATAGACAAAAGTTCACGAATCTGCTCATCAGTATGAATAGGATCAGAAAGTGTTGTTGTAGCTGAGGTTGATATCAAAAGTGATTCCCCATGGACCACATTCATTGGATCAGTTTCGGTTGAACAAGAATCAGAAAATGACTGTACAACCTGATATGCAATTTCAAAGGGACTCAAAGGCATCGCGCCACCAAAGGAATCCACCTCAGAATCGGAAGGTACGATACAAGGATCATCAAAAGCAATATTGTTCGATGAAATCGTATGAATAGTTGCAATAGAAGGCGATACGTTAGGAGGAGGGAAGGAAAAAGTTCCTAGTAAACCAGAATCTTTAATCAAACCTACTCGAACATCCTTGTAAGGGATAGTTGTTTTTTCGACATGCTGAATACTATCTGTAGAGGCTAGGTTGGATGAGAAATAAGTCGGCTGGTCTATCGTAACGATCTTTCCGTTATGAGGAAACTTGATGAGCCGAAAGACCGATGAAACAATAACAGTCATAGCATAAGACCAACTGAGAAGGTTGTAATCTAGAGGGACATCAACCACTTCCACATCTAGATTTACGGTTTTGTCTTCGACCCCTCTAGGTAAATCCTGCAAAATACCAAAAGGATGGACCCTCGGCCATCAAAAGCCTTTAGAATTGTCGGAGACTGATTGAGTGTGGGAGAACTAAGCGATCTCCAACACTGGATGGACATAATACACGTAGAATCCCCTTCATCAATCACAGTCTGAAAGCAAGGTCTGTTTTTGACTAACAATGGAATCTGGAAAGCCATTTGATGAGGTATGTGGGGTGCACTTTTCTCTAAATCGAAGATTATTAGGTTCGAATCCTGAATATCGACAGCTCCTATAGCAGACAATAGTAATTTACGTTGTGCTGGGCACGGTTGCAGCACTTCCAAAGCCGACATTGCGGAAGGGGAAATAGCTAAGTTTTCAACAATGTTATAATTATGAGCAGCTCTCGCATGGGGATTGAAAGCTGATTTCCGAAGTATACCTCTAGCAGGCGGTTTGATTACTAAGTCAGGGTTGGGTTTCTCGATCTGTAGTGGACCAGAACCAGGAGGAGGTGAAGTTGATGTGTTTGAATTAGAAGATTCTGCTTCTTTACCACCAACATGATTTTTACTACCATAATCTTGCGATTGCGTCACAATACTAACATGAGACATCATCATAACGGGTTCTTCTGAGGCTTTCGAGGAAGAACCAATCATCTTGTTGTCTTGAGTAGGAAAAGGATCCTTCAAGACAACAGGCGTTTGAGAACCTTTAACGATTTTCGAAACCTCTGCTCGATGTGGGCAGTCTTTGGTAAAATGATCCTCGTCGCAAATGAAACAAGGATAGCGAGGTTTGCGTTTTTCGTCAATAGATTCATTTTAATCCATTTTATCTTTTGAATTTTGTTTGTTTTTCTTCTTCCCCTTCTTTTTACTACCGGATTTTGATTTGGTTGTAGATAAGTCTACGACATGAATGTCGACAGAAATTTCAGCGGAATAATCTCTTGTCAAGGAATTAGGTAAAGTTATTATAGGAGAAGAATTCTTTGAAGATTTCTTCTTACTTTTAGTACTAACTGAACCAATCACACCATCAGTGGCATGAGACCCTAAAGGAGCTGCAGTTATTTGACCGTGTTTTGGAAGATCAGGGATTTTTTCATGTAAAGTACCTGACTGTGTATAGACGAGGTCAAGGCACTGAGCCTGAGCAATGACTTGCTCTTCAATGACAACTCCTCAGCTTCATCTTCAGTGATTTAGGGTAATAATGATTTAATGAACCATTCCGCTAAAATTTGATCCGGAATGAAAACTTTCACTAAATGCCTTCTACGTCACCATTCATGAATATGATCAGAAATATATGTGGACATGGATTGTTTTAGTGAATTTAACAGTTCCGTGCCATTGTCTTATCTGACAGGCAACTGAAAATGAGTTAAGAAAGAAGTGGCTAACTGATGGAAATTATAAAAAGAGGCTCGTGGTAACTCAATGTACCATTTGGCGGCAAGACCAATAAGAGTTCGTTGAAAAAGACGCAATCAAATTGAGTCATCAATGATTGAATTAGATGCACACCATAGGTGATAAGTCATAACATGATTTGACGGATCCTCTCCTGACTTACCCTTGAATTTCAGGATATCACTGGGCAACTTATTGAGCATTGGCGGCCAATATGGAAGATAGTAAATCAGATCGTTCGTAAGGCTCGACAAATCAGGTAAATCCAAAGTTGCAATAAATGGTAACTGATGGTTAGGGTCATGAAAACCTTGAGTAACAAGACCAACTCCAGGATGACGATATCCAGGATAACCTGGAATTGGATTTGCATTAGGAACGTTATAACCTCCCTTGAAACTAGGATTAACCGGACCAAACTGGGGTTGTTGAGGTTGTTCATAGGTATAGCCAGGATATGGTTGATACTGATAAACTGGGTTTTGCACAGCAGGACCAAATTGATACTATCCCTGGTACAGTTGATAAGTGAATTGCAATTGACTTGTGACAATTGTACTTGGACCAGCTTGTCCTACAGGCATTTGGATCGAAGTCTGAACTGTAGGTCCTGATTGTGGCACAGAGACTTGAGGAGTTTGTACTGATGCAGGGATAGTAGAAACCAGAGCTACAGACACTCTAGAAATAGGTGTGGTATGTTGAACAGAAGTTGCAGCAGCAGTTTGAGGTAGAGCCTGAGGTGAGCTAGGCCCAGGCTGCTGAACTAAACCAGGTGTAGAGGTTTGAACAGTAGGTTGGACAGGTTGCTGGGTTGGACCAGAAACCAAAGGTTGTCCAGGTTGATTAGATAACTGCACATTAGGTTGCATATTCTATTGATTTTGGGACGGATCCCACACCATATTCATTCCGGAGTATGGACCCATAAAAGGTTGTGCATATGGAGGACCATAACTTGGTTGAACGTAGGGCTGATAATTAAGCGGTACATGTCCAGGTCCTTGTGAAAATTATTGACCAGAAGGTGGTTGGAAACCTTGAGTTGGGTACTAACTTTGAGGTTGATAACCCTGAGGCACGTACTGAAACTGGGGTTGACCTTGAGGTATGTACTGAAACTAGGGTTGACCTTGAGGTATGTACTGAGTTTGGGGTTGACCTTGAGGTATTTACTGTCCCGAAGGTATGTACTGTCCTTGAGGTTGCCCCCCAGGTGGTAACTGACTACCTTGAGGTTGCCCCCCAAGCAGTAACTGACTACTTTGGGGTTGCCCCCCAGGCGGTAACTGACTACCTTGAGGTTGAGGATTTGGAATACTACCAAACATCATAAGGATTTCTTCTACGTTCAACGCTTGAGTTCCATTACTACCAGTTGATAACTCATGTTTAGTTGGTCAAGGAGATGCTCTTGAAAAAGTACTAGTGAGTGACTGGTACCTGAAGGAACAGAAGGACCGCCATATAAAAATGTTTCCGGTGATTGGGAAAACATAGATGACTATCTTGACATGATCGATGAAGGATAATAACCTCTTGGTGTAGGATGAAAAGGAATTCGAGGTGGTGAAAAACTAAGACTTGGGTTTTCTAAAAAGTTTGTCAATGATACATACCAAGCGTCACTCCTAAAAGAACTATAGAATATTGATTCACGCTCCCTAAGATATAAAATCAGTTGGATTTCGGGAAGAGTTACGTCTTCATCTAGACTAACAAGTTCTTCAATAGAAATGAGGCCAGAAGGAAGATTTTGAGTAATGATGTTTCCTACCCTAGGTGAACCAGGGCCACTAGAAGTTGGAGAAGCAAATCCTAAAGTTGGAGTAGCAGCAGGTTCAGTGTCAGGCTAAGAAATTTCAAATTCTTCAGCTAATTCACTGGAAGGAGAAATACTACTAGTAACTTCGGAAAATGAAATTGGCTCTTGAATATACTCTGTTGTTTGTATTTGATAATCAGGATGAACAAGTAAAGATGACTCTTCAGCTTCTAGTGATCCAACTCTACTATCACTAGGTGATACAAGAGCTCGTAGCCCTTCAAGCCGCTTGGTGTATACTCAGGAGGTTTCCCCTGAAGTCTACGAGATTGTGTTGGGTTGTGTTATATTCTTTCCACATAGTTAACAGGGGGTTTAAGGGGTACCCGTAACCCCACTTTATGGGGTTCGGGGCAGCGCCCCGGAAAATTTTGGTTTTGGACCCTATGTTAGGTTGGGCGACCCACCTATGGTTTTGTGCATGGTTTTCGCACATGTCTTTTAGACGCGATGGTTTTCGGTCCATGTTATTGGATGCGATGGTTTTTTGGTCCATGGTATTGGACGTGATGGTTTTTCAGTCCATGGTATTGGATGCTTCGGCATGTATAAATATGTATTGTAACATTGAAAGGAAAATAATGAAAAATCAAGCTGGTAGTCCCGGTTTTGGGATCCAGGGGAAAATATCTGTGCATATGTGTTTTTATGTGTTATGCTCTTGCATTGTTTATTTTTCTGTGATTTAGAATTCGTATGCAGGTAATTTCTGTACGGGGTTAAAACCTACAGATTGTCTCGTTAATTTAGCCACGATTAAATATTAATTAATCACACGCAAACAAAGAAAATTTCAGTAAAACCACCTAAAGTCTCTAAAGAAACAAACAACTGAATCACACGCCTAAAAAATCTAAGAGTTCAAACCACACACAAACAGTAACTTCCCATACTAAAAACACTTGTTGGTGATGAAATCCAACTTAGTAGAATTTTAATACAAAAAGGGCGGTTGGAACAATTACCCCGACAACCTGCTTAATGAAACATACTGGCACAGGTTTCTTCACAAAACCATCTCAAGTGAAGAGAACCCCCCAGGGAGTCCAAGTGAGTCTAGTCGACGTCTGCTCCAGGTACAGTGAGATCCTTCCTTCACCGTCACCTTAGGAAATAATCTTAAATTTATGTACACTGAGGTTACCAACAACAACAAATACAACTGGGGGTACGGTCTACGATCCGATCTACGCGCAAGGGCAGAGTAACAAAGCTCAATTCCCTTGAAGGCTCCTCGACATGTTCAATCCGAGGTTTACCAACAACTGACCCCAGGCTCCTTGACAATGGTTAATCCAAGGTTTACCGTTTATAATACGCGCAAATCTTCTATCTTTCCCAATGAAACATAATTGATTGTCTTAAAGGTTCAGACATGATCTTGTGATTGAATCCTTTAAGAGAAGCTTCCCAGAATGTATCAATTACAATTGGATTTATTTCCTACCACAAGATGTATCTACTTGTTTGTTTTAACTATCTTGGAGAGTTAATTACTCCCTACTCAAAGATATTAGCCCTAAGCTATAAGGGTGATAAGAGCCCTAGAAATGGAAAAGATTACTAGATCAACTTTAGTTAAGCGTTGCTTTTATGGGTTGTTCTTTAAGTCAATAGGTATGGAAATGAAACTTTGATGGTGTGAAGACTCGACTCCAAAAACACTAAAAAATGCACCTAAAATGATAAACAATTTGTTTTTCTTTCAATGTAATTCTAGCTAAAAGAAAGAGTTCGAGAATGCAATTCTTTAAGAAACAATTGTTTCTTTCAACATGGAAATGGAAAGATATATATATATATATATATATATATATATATATATAATATATATATATTTATTTTTAATAAGAACTCAAAACGAGACTAATAATTAATGATTACAATAAATCCCTTTCCCTTTTCAAAACTCGAAACTACAAAAAACAATTTGCTTCAAAAGAGATCTACAAGTTCTAGAAAAACAACCAAAACTACAAAAACTAATTTTGAGATCTAAAAACTTTAAAAAATCTAATTGAATAAAAGTTTCAATTCTTTTTGAGGACGTTTTGCTTAGTTGTTCGATAAACTAAGGATTCATTTGTTCAGAATAACAAATCAATAAAAAAAATCCAGATATGTTTTCTTTTGTAAAAATGAAATTCAAAACTTATAACAAAGTTTGTTCAAAGATTTGCAAGGAGAAAACTAAATCTATTTTTCACAAAGGATAGATTTCACAACCAAGTCAGACTCATCAAGAAGAAAAAAAGACACCAGGGTGATCTAAGGTTTCTCAAGCTTCTGATCTTTGAGTCACTACAGAGACCAAGTGAAAACCACTCGAGGCATGCAAAACTTCTAGAAAATCATCTAAAAAAAAATATTATCAGAACTCACTCACAAGAGATTTTTGACAGGAAAAATACAGATCTGGGTAGACACTAAAAATCCTAAATGAAACCTAAACTTAATTGGAAGAAGACATTTTAGGTTTTTCAAAAATTTTTACAGGGTCCGCAGGCTCCAGAAGAAACAGGTGCGGTTCCACTCTGTTTACTAAAGGAAAAGTGTGGAGATGCCCGCATTGTCTGTAAAGAGAAAGTGCGGTCCCCTGAAAACTTCGAAAAAAACAAAAAATAATCCAGATTTTAAGAACTACCCAAGCCAACATACATCAATCAAAAGCCAGAAATGAAAATAATTTTCTCAAGTCAAAACAAAGGAAAACCAAAAACCAAATTCAGATCCCCAGTGGAGTCGCCAATTTGTTGGCTGGATAAATCGATCTTGCGAACAAGATTGATCTCCCTAGTATCAGAAGATAGTCTAGCAACAAACAGACAAACAAATCTATCTTTCTCTAGACATATGCGATTTATAAATAAATACTATAAAGGTGTTAAGACCCTACCTTAGATCCAATTCTTGTTTGTAGTAGTCATCCTTCAATCGTTTGAAAGAGTTACCTTTGAGAACCCGCAATCACAAACAAGCAAACATTAAATAGCACCTGCATAGAAAATATCATAAATCATATCTATTATGGTGATCAAGGAATCCATAAAAGAAACCATAAATCAACAGCTTATTGAGAAAAACAAACTTATTTGTATTAACTTTGAAGTAGAAGAACCTTACCACCTTTTCAGCCTTGATGTTGAACAAGCTCTTCCTGGGGTCCGAAACAAGAATTTCTTTTACTTTGACAGGCCTTGCACTCTTCCAAATGAGATCATAGAGGTATGTATTCTCATAAAAACTCAACTAAGAAGACTAAGTTCCAACAACATTTCACCTAAAAAATATTCAGCTTCTAACCTCTCCAGTAACCAGCCCAATACTTCTTTTTATAGTGCAGAGGAGGAGGTTACAGTCCACCTATGAAGGGATAGAATCCTCCTTCAAAGGGATAAGCTCCTCACATCAAGGGGTTATCTCCTTAAGGTATGGGATGCATGAACCTTAAGAGAGCGAACTTGCCACCTCAAGATTCCTTCCAGAAGCTTCTAGAAATGACTGAAAGTGAGTTTTTAGAATGTACTCGAGCCTTTTTAACTTTTACAGGGGTCCGCACCCATAACACAGAGACAGAGCGGTCAGGTGCGCAGGAGACATGACCATTAGGTGCAGGACCATAGGTAATGCAAAGAGAAAGTGTGGAACCAGAGTTTTAGATACTTTTGAGGGCTTTCTCTTATTTTCAAGGCTTGATATGAGGAACTGAGGCTTAATACTTGCAAAGGAGGAAAGTATGAGTGGTAATGGACTTACACAGATTGCATAATGTCAAGGTGACAATTTTTAGTGCAACACATTCCATCTCTATTTGGATGAAAAATTGGATTTTTTTCCAGAAAAGATGTTGATGAGACACCAGAATGGTGTCAAATATAAGCAGGGGAGGATGTGATATTCCTGGGCTTGATAAATTATGTAATTAGATGTGCATATTTATATTTCTAGTTAATATATGGTGGTATGAAAAACATTTGAAATTTTAATTGTCAGTAAATTAATACTGATAATAACTAATTGTAAAGTTGTAATTAAGTTGTTTTATTTTTGTACATAAAAAATCTAGAAAATTATTTTTTGAGTAGAAATGGCTCAAAGAGATAAGGCTGCAATTTATTGTGAAGTTTTATTACCCATCAAGAAGTCCTATGCCTCTAATCTGAATGATTATATTTAAATTGAGGAATTATGATATTGGGCAATTAATTGTTTCCTAAAAGTGAGGGAGTTGTCCTCAAGAGTGGGAAATAGGAGCTCATTAATGAGCATGTAACTACCTTCCATCTATTGATGGGGTGGGGGTAGTCAATAACAACCAAAATGATTGTAGATAGGATGGAGAATATCTTCTATTTTTACTTGCTTTTGTCTCATTCTGAGGATAGAGAGAGACTAAGAGAAGTGAGTAGTAGAAGATAGAAACTTTTAGGCCTGGTATGCTTAGGGGGACATTGGTTATTTAGTAGTGTCATGGTTGGGAGGAGCCAAGTACTTTAATTTTCTAGAAAGAAAATGTTGTTTCATCTCGGTATCTCTAACTTTAGAATTCACTTTTTATTTTTAGTTTTTTTTGTCAATTAAAAGAGTAGAATTATATTACCAACAATGAAAACTAGAGTATAAAAATAGATTGCACGGCCCCCTTGGCTTCGCTAAAGCCAGAGGTATGATGAAGGGATTCCAGAGATAACAAAGTGTTATCACTCAGGTTGTTCCCTGCTTCCTAAAGGGAATACGGCCGAGGTAACCACTAACCAATCTTTTAGTTACAGGTCCTAGCCTACCTGCAACCAGAGAGGGCTCTCTCTTTATGATTTAGCTTTGTTGGTGGATGATTTTAGGCTAGTTATGGTGTGCTGGTTTTGTTTTGAATTTGGTTGGTTGGTGAATTCAAACAGAGTTGAGGTATAGATTACAAAACAGTTAGGGCCATTGGGCAATGGAGTTCAGGTAGTGTGCTGCTGAAGTGTGTTTATGAAGATAAAGTATTGCTGCAAAGCCAGAAAGGCATCTGTGGAACAATTTTTTAGATTTTGTAATGAAGTTATGGAATTAGTGAGTGAAAGGAAATTGAGAATTTTTCACTATGCTAACAAGGGAAAAATGAAAGTATTGCTTAAGAGCAGTTAAGAATTCTTAAACAATATTCACAGTGATAGAATTAGTTTAGACATGAGCAATTAAGAATTCATATCCATGGCTAATCCAGAAGAAAACATATTTAGAAATAGAGATTGAGCACAGGGTGTATTCAAACAAATCCTAAGCTATTCTTTTTCTCTATTTACTATGATCATGAACATACGTGAATTATGGCATACACAGAAAAAAAAGAACACAGTTTAGAATAACTTATTGTTCCAGCAAATGAACCAGGAATTCTGCAACACAACAGAGCCATTCATTTCCACCTTCAGACAGTATAGGAACTAGGAACTCCACCAGCAATTTGTATTAGCACAAAATGTCTCAGTTATATAATATAGCTCTTCTGAAAGAGTTTCACTACAACCGACCTTCAATACGTTATTAGAGGGGATATATATAAAAATAGGATACAAAATATCTCAATAGTGAGTTATTGTGCAATAAATTGCACCACCAACTCTCTTACAAAAAGTAAATGAAAGATATAACTACAACATTTAATGTAGAGGTGGCATCTATCTTTCTGTCAGACAACTTTTGACTTTTCGGCTGAGGAAAGTTGGCTGTAGCTGTGCTTTTAATTCTGCGTTAGTTGAGCCTGCTGTCTGAGTGCTTTGGTGAGTCACTATATGGATGCTTCCTGTGATACCTGCGTGCTGAATTGTCTGCTGACCTGTACTGTGACTGAGATCTGAATTTTCACAAAAAAGGAATAATATAGTGGGATCACCTGGGCAGAATTTCCAGCATTGCCTGCCACCAATCAGCTGGAGGTAGCTGATGTCTTCTTATTTTTACCAGTGTTTCATCTGCTTCAGTATATCTGTAAAAATTTGGAGGCACTTCAAACAAATGATTTATCTCATGCTCAATAAAAAATAGATTTTCTAATTTATCATACAGAGACTGCCCAGAGGGAGGCCCTGCTTCTTCTGTGGAGCTGCTGGATGCTGTGATTTGATTCTCCACATAATTGTTGATTCTTGTGATATACCGATCATATGACAATAGTTGTCCTGTGCCAGTCACTAGGCTTGGCAGTCCTTTATCCTGCAATACTGTCATCTTTGCCCTGAATTCATCAATTTCTGCCTTCATATCCTGACATTTTCTTTCTAGAGTTTGAGTGAAGTTCCTCAAAGTCAGCACTTTCTTGGCTGTCAGGATGGTGTCTGTTCTGCTATTTATTTCTAGTGCTGCCAGTTCCTCCCTAGTGTGGGTATCGAGGAAATGTATCATCTTATTGGCCTGCTGAGGCATGATTCCTAGTGTTGTTCTAGCCCTTTGTATTTCAACATGAGCTATGCTTATCAGTTCAATTTGCTCATGTATTGCCTGGATTGACCTCCATTGGTTAGGGATTGATTGGCCAATTTTGGCCCAGATTATCTTCTTGATTTCTGCTAGAGTTTTTCCTAGAAGCAATTCTTTTTCTAAAGCTTTCACTTTGGCCTCCAAGGCCTTTACTTCTCTTTGCTTCTCTGCTACAGTCATCTTGGACTTGTCATAGCTGGCCTCTAGCTTGGCCAGTCTATCTTTGGCTTCATTGATTTTTGTCACCTGAATTTCAAGCTCCTTGACAGCTTTCATCAAGTCCTCCATACTCATGCTAGATTTTGCTGCTGCTGTTGCCTCTGTTGCCTCTGTTGCTGATGTGGCTGTGGTTGGTGCTGGAATGGCAGGAGGGGCTGCTGCTGCTTGTGTAGGAGGGGCAGGGCCAAGTGTTGTAGAAGTTTGTGGGGGTTGGGAGGTTGATTCTCCCTGTCTACCTTGCCATGCTTTCTCCAATTCTCCTTCCATCTCTAGTATCCTTTGATTCATCTTTATAAGTAAATCCATGGTGTCATCAAACTGTTTTTCCTGTGCAAGTTCTGCAGTGTCAAGGTGAATAGTTGCAGGCAGCTTTGCCTGTTTCCTGAGTGCAGCAATAACATCCTCCTTCTTTTTCATAAGGGCCCTAACACCCTTTGGATCCTTTGGATCATGTCCTAGATCAAATGATAAATGTCTTCCAACGTTTTTATTCTGTTGTCCTTGGCCTGGGAAGACATTCTTTCTAAATGCAACTGTGTATTAGTATTTTTCAGTGATTCTTTCAACTGATGGGCTAGCATGGCTTTGTCTGCAAGCGTAGCATAGACCATTTCCCCTGTTTGCTTGTGCAGCTCTATCTGATCCATTGGATGTATGTCTTTAGAAAAGACCTCCAAGTTTGTTCTTATGTAATCTGCAGAGGTTTTGGGATGTGGAACTTTAGGCTTTAAATCAGTAAAAATCATTTTGTCCTCCTTGATATCATAAGCAGCCATCAATCTTTGTTTTTTGGAGGGGGTTGCCTTCAAGAATTGATCATAGAGTTGTACTCTCAACAATTCATTTTGTGCTTTGATCTCCATGAAACCCCCTTTGATACCAGCTGGTTGCTTGCCTTGCTGCCTTGAGGAGGATACCTTTGTGCCTTGCTGTATGGCTTGTTCCTGCTGAAATGAACTAGTGGCAGTCTGTTGGCTGGATTGTCTTTCTCTGTTTTGGCTTTCTGCTCTTTCTTCACTGATGTCTTCTTCCTCGGTTTCAGGGTTAATTCTGGGCCTCTTGGCCTCTGGTTGCTGTGTTGACCCACTTGGAGGTGTGACCTCCTCTCTATCACGTTTTTTTCCTCTCTCTTCATTGAGAGGTGTTTGCAAAACTGGGATTTGGGGTGGTTCAGTTTACTATAAAGGGGCTTGCCCTTGACTTTGATCCTTTGAAGTACTGGGCTGCCCTGCCTATGTCTCTTGCTGTTCATCCATTATTTCTTTGCCTTTTGCTGTAGTGGTGGTTGTAGATGCTTGCTGAGTAGTCTGTGCAGCTGCAGCAGTGGATGTGCCTTCTCCCACTTGGACTGGTTGCTTGAATATGACCTGCTGACAAGAATCCAAGTCAAGAGTTTTGTCTAAATCTTTCACAGTCTGCTCCATTTTCTCTTCTTGAGTAAATTCCTCTACTATTGTATCAGGCACCCATTCATCTTGGTTGGCAAAGTGTTCTATTTGTGGATATGGACAATGTTTATAGGCTAGCAGCCTATACTTGAATCTCCTAGCACTGATAAATCCTTGAAGGTCATAAGGGACCCACCAGAAGCTCCTTTTGAGTTTAAGTTGTTTCCCCAATATTTGATCAGCTTCTTGCCAACGATCTTTCTTGTTCATGATGAAGGGGCCTAGGTGGTCTCTCAATTTGAGATTGGCTTTCTTCTTGGCACCGTGGAAGTGTGTAAGGTCAAAATTGATGAGTTGCCTATAGTATTCCAAGGCAAACAATCTCATAGGCACATACCTTGGGAGCCTGTAAGGACAGAGCTCACAACCATAGATCCTGATGACTGTGTGATTTTGGTATAAGTACCAATCACCTATTTTATAATTCCTGGACATCTGTAAGATTTTCTGCATATCTTTGGAAAATCTGGTAGGAGGAGACCTCTTCAAGAGGCATGTGACTAGATAGACAAATTGGTCAATAAATTCACAGTAGGAATAGGGAGAGTTTTGGACTTGGTGGAAGACTGAAGACCAGAAGATGACAGACCTCCTCTCACCTTGTGAATCCAGTTTCTTGATGTGGCACTGGAAGCAATCTGTCTGATAGTACATGAAGAGGTGATAGATGTATGATGAATAATTGAATTTTTCTTCCCTGTCTAGCCTCACCAGTTGGTCATGTATCTTGTTGGCAATAAACTTGGCATAATTGTAGTTTACAGCAGGGGGCTTCCCAAGGCTATATGCAGATAACAAGACCAAAATAGTTTCATCAACATGCTCATTTGTGGAGAACCCTAGGACAGAGGATATCATGTCCACAAGCAGCTTGCCAACCTCATTGAAATTTTCATATGAAAAAGGAGGTGGCCCAGAAGGCTGGTAGTCTGCTCTCATGAAAGTTTTGGCAACTGCAGCAATGTCTATGCTAGAGAGCTTGGAGCCCTCATCTAGCAAATACTTTATAGAAAAAGGGTATAGCAGCTGGGTTTGCTTGTAATTCAACATCTGATTTATGGAGTCTGGTGTTATGTAAAAGAGGATGCTCCCAGATGGAGACTTTACAGCTCTGAACTTCTAGTCATAATTTTCTGCACAGAGGTGAATGACTTCAGGAAAGACAATTACAAATGGCAAGAAGTAGGTAGGCAGGTTAGACTCCCAGATGCCATACATGTCACTGTTGTCCCAATGACTGTTCCTCAGCTGGCAGAAGGTCTGTAAGTGGTTCCTCTCTGCCACAAAATCTGTAATGAGGAAATTACTGTCTACAAGTGGCATAGCTTCCAGCTCCTTACTGGGTGGATTGACAGGAGCAACATCAAGAGCAGATGGAGTGGCCATGATTGATTTTAACTGGATATTTACTTGAGCTTAGGATTTGTTCAAAGGCTGAGGAATGCTCACTAAATTGTGTTTGAAAGTGAGCATCTCTGAGAGTATGATGACACTCTTTTCAGGTTTGATGAACTGTGGGGCACTCTGTTGGAAGAAACCAGAGTGTTCTTAGCTAATTAGCTGGTTTTTCAAGGGGAGTTTTGAAAACATGGATGAGTGTGCAGTTTTATGGGCTTTTAGCCAGTAACTCGGCTTCTTCAACTAGTTTTTATGGTGAATTTCACAGAACGGCACGGGTTTCTTGCAGAGCCTTGTCGTGCAGGGATTTTACCAAGTTTTTGGGTAGTTTCAATGGACAATTTAACTATGAGGAGCTTATGCAGAGTTTTTTACAGGAATTTAGGAGAAAAATGGGAGAAATACGGGTAAAGTGGGTCGCCTGCGGCAAATACCTGGATTTCTCGGTGCAGGAGGCATCAAGCTGGATCAATTGCAGGTATTTGGGTCGACTTTGAGGGCGACAACAACTTTGGTGGATGAATTCTCGATTTCGGCAGTAAACAACGTCTTTTGCATGCAAACTGCTTCAGAAATGACGAGTAAAAATGACAAACAATGGTCATTTCCCGACTTTTTATGCACTTTTGGCCCTTTGGCGCCTTTTTGGTGATGACGTCAGCATGACGTAATTGGTGGGTCCGGGTATGGCAGGGTGATGTGGGTGGCCAGGTGGTGGTGACACGGTGGTAGGGCAGGCGGGTGGATGACTGACGTGGAGGCGACGTGGAGCAGTGGTGGCGGAAAGGTGAGGTGATGTCATGCTAACGTGGGTGTGACGTCAGCGAGAGGGGATGGGTGGTAAGCTGTTTCCCCGGAGCACCCCATGGCGGTAAGTGGTATGAGGGGGGGGGGGGGCGCTCCGAACATTGCGGGAGGCCGACGCGTGGTGGGGGTACGACGGTAAAACCGCCAATCCCCAGGACGCAAAAGGTCGGGCAACTTCCCTGCGAAATCAACCGCCCATCGTTGGATTGGTTAGGCTGGCGATCGAACGGTTGGCGGCAATTATGATGTGACAACCGCTTATTACCGAGGGGACCCGCCAATTAAATAATTATTTTAAATAAATCGAGCGCAGGGGGGTTTTCAACTTTAGGATTTCGGGTTTAATGTAATCGCGCCCGTTTATAAATGTTTTTATTTAAAAAACATTATAACCAATGTATTTAGGGCGGAAAAGGGGTAGGAAGGGTTAATGAGGGTGGGGATTTCAATTTTTTGAGTTTTAGCCATAGCTTTTAACAAAAACCCATAGTTTAGGGTGGTAGAGGGTTAATATTAACCCTGGTGGGTTAATATTTCCCAAGAGATGGCTGTATAGCTATAGTGCTAGGGGGAAGGGTATTTACATAGATTTTTTGGGATTTTTACATAGATCTTTGTAGAATTTAGGGAAGGGGAATGTTTAGGGAGCTAGATAATACATTAGTTGTTAATATGACATTGTGAGGTGAGTGTAGGGGCAAAGACTAAGTTTTAAGAAGTAAAACTTAGGAATGGAAGATGAGGGAAATGAGAGTGAAGATTTTTACACAAAAAATGTGGCTTCTTTCTCTTGACTAAACTTCATGGTTTGACCTGGTACTTTGTCATGGACTGAAGTGGAACAGGACACTTGAGCAGATCTCAAGGTCCTTGGGGATGTTAGTAAATGATGTTTGGGGGAAAAAAGGGGGAAATTAGACATGCTTCCAATGTTATGTCCTCAAACCTCTGCTATGATGCCAATACCCTGAATGGAATGAATCTTGTACTTGATAAGCCAATTGGTGATGGCCCTTCATTTCTGCAACCTTGCACTACTTACCCAACCTAGTAATCCTAACATTTTTCCTTCACTTGAAGTGGGTGCACTTGAATTAGCAGACCCTGATTGTTCTCTTTTTCTT
>APFE030015913.1:2005-42406 GCA_000404065.3 Pinus taeda | reverse complement strand
AGGAAGGATAGTGATCTCTCCTCACAAGTCAACAATGGAAGTCCTAATTCCAGTAGCATCTACCCTTTGGAATATTCAGCTTTCAACCTCCCCTCCTCTGGCCCAATGCCTGTATTTATAATGCTCTAGAGGAAGTTAATCAGGTCCATCATCAATGGGATAAGCCCCTCTTTGGATGGGGTAGCTCCTATCTTGATGGGATAAGTTCCTCTTTCATAGGGATACATGAACCATCTGGAGGCGCTTAATACACGTCAAACAAGCTTCTAGAATGCTCTAGAAATGACCACAAGTAACATTTTTAAGATGAAACTCACACCTTTTGACCTTTATAGGAGTACGCACCCACCCCTTTACATACAGAGCGTACCAGTACGCAGGTATTATGAATTTGGGATGCGTATACGCAGGTACGGTTGAGAGAAACTACGTACCTAGAGATAAATATGTTTTTTAAAGACTTTCTCTCTTTCTTGAAGTTTGACATGGAGAGCAGAGGTATGAGGCTTGCCAAGGAGGATAGTATGACTGTTGATGGAGCCATACTAACTATAAATAGTCATGGTGACAAATTTTAGTGTAACAATGCCAACAAAGTATTATGCCTTGTATCTCAAGGAACAATGGGTACAATTCCAAATCAAGACTCTAGTATAAACAGGGACTATGCCCTTCTAGGACTATAGACAATTCATTGATCTCTATGATCAAATAATCTTGGAAGTTAAAGCAGAAATATCTGAGTTTTACCTACATAACTTGGCCTTGAAAAAATTGAATGTGTGGGATCCAAATTTAAAACTTGGAGACTTGCAATTGATGGCCTTAGCATCATGGATGAATCATGAGGAGGCAATAGCCACAGAGATAAAAAACGCAATGGTAAGAGAAGAGGCATAACCCCTTATGATCAGAGTTGAACAATCTAACCCAATGGCTATCATCAACACCCACAACCTCATTGCAAATGATTCCAAGCTTGCACCTAGATACCTTGTTGTAGAAGAACAAGAAGACACACAGTTTGAAGACCTGTTTAGATTGCTAGGAGATGACATCATGCAAGCTTGCCAAGGGAGATGGAACACCTTGCCTTACAGCCTAAACATCAGAGAATACCATTCTCTTGACATAATGAGAGAAGCACTAAACAAAAATCCCCATGTATAAGAAGGTCCTATAAAGACTCAAATTCAATTGGATTGGCTTGAGGTTCAGTCCACCATTGCTTTTCAAAACGTTGGAAGGGAGGAAAGAAGAAGAAGAAAGAAAGTAGTTGGAAGAGATAGAGAGGAAGGCATGATTTTATTCATAGGAAGAGGAGACTACAATAGAAGCATGCGATGTTAGGGAAGACACAAGAGCAATGAAGGACATGGACATAGATTAAGTTGCTCAGAGGATGAGAAACACTCCCAGTAGTGGGTGATGATGAGTCTCATCATTGGGTAAATATATAGACCTTAATACACCTCCAAGCTTAATAATGTCAACTCTTCTCATAATTCCTTACACATTTTAATTATATTTTGCTTAATGAGATGAGTAAAAGTAAGATGTTATGTCTAGTGGTCTAATGTGCATTGATTGCATTTTTTGGGGAAAATTATGGAAATTATGGCTAATTAAGGTGCAGGAACTCAAATGAGACAAGAAGGAGAGATTATAGGAGATGGATCTTCCTCATTAAATCCTCGCTCATTCGAATATCCTCCAATCAAATCACACTAGCTCGAAGTTGTAGGCAACAAAGTCATGAAGATCATGGGCAACTAAGAAAGTGATAGTTAAAGAACCAATTCATCTTGAGATTGGGAGCCAAGGCTTCCTAGATTTAAGGAAGTTGTTGGAAAATTCAGTTGTATAAATAAGGAGGCCTAGAGCCTCATTAGGATTCAGATTTTCTATGCAAGATAACTAAGCACTTTCGAGGTTAAGGATTGTGGCAAAACACTATTATGTTTTATTTTTTGATATGTTAATGAAAATGAGAATTTTCATGATCCAACACTAAGTTGAATCAGAGGGTTGAAGCCCTTGGGTTAGGGCCCAACCCTAGCAGCAGAGGTTCCTCTTACTGTACTTGTATGCTTAGGTTATTTTATAGATTACTTGTTGAATTAATTTTGGCATTGTTTCATTGCAAGTATTAGTGAATTTGATTAGTTTGCTTCCATTTGTGCATATTTTTAGCAGTAGCTTTAGAGAGATAAAGGAATACAAAAAAGGCTGATAAAATGTGGTTCTTGCCTCACGCCTCCCTTCAGGGACCATGGTTTGAATGAAAAACTCCCATTCAACCACAAAATTCTGATTTCTTATGAAACTTAGGGATTTCTGCTAATTAGGCCAACATCTTCAGTTTTTAAGGATAGTTTGCATTTATTATTTATGTTATCTCCAACTTTTTTATTATATTTCATGATGTTTCACCATAGCCTACAAAGTATTTCAATGCATGAACTAGGCAAATGAATGATGAAATTATGTTTTCTTATGTTGTTGGAGATCTTTCTTGTTTTGACATGATTTATGGGTAAATGCCAGTGATGTGTGTATTGCAGGAGTTTCAAGAGTGCAGGAATATCTCATGCCAGCAGCCCCAACCTAACCTCATCAATCCATAATTTCCAAAAGCCACTAAGTCCATAAACTAAGTTATCATTTCATAAGACCAACTTTCCATGTTTGTTAAGGAAATCCAACCATCCTAGAAACTTTGGTTTGAGTTCTAAGGAAGTCCTAGCCACTTTCTTGCCTTATTTCTTCCATCACTCACCTTCCCTAAGCCCTATACCGCTGCCTAAATCACTCCTTATTCTTTCGGCTTGATTCTGAAGGAATACAGGGGATCCTGTAGGTGCATTAGGACATCCTGTAGACATCCTATAGGATGACCTGTAGTGGCTTGTTTTGAGGCCGATTTGCGAAAAATGCATCAAGAAAGATAGGAGAATACCCCTGCTTTCCTCTCAAGCCTTTTGACCCTTCACAACCACTTCTCTCCACACCTAACCCACCTACCATACAACCATGAAGAATTAGCATTCATGTTTTCATAAAAAGGACAAAAAGGAAAGGTTGTTGTCTTCATTCATAAGCACAACAATAAAGTGTTTTAATTAGATCAGATTGCATGCTTAGGATAGTTAGGATTTCACATGTGTTAGCTTAGAATTATTCTGAAGCAATATCTCTTAATAGATAGCTAGATGAGTGGAGTGTTTTAAGCATTTCTTTTAGTCTTTCATTGCTACAATAGATAATATTTCAATTCTCTCAATTAGGGAAAAACTCCCCTTTCTCCATTGGTAATCAAACTTCTTCTAAATCAATAGAAGGCTGGTTTGAGAAACCCTAGTGGTCAATTACCAACTCAGCAGTGAAAAAGACGGGATCCATTGCATCTATTTGTGTATACAACACTGTCAACCCCAAGTTTTTACGAACCCCGTGTTGATAAAGTAAAGTTGGTAGCCCCAGGAGTTGCAACATTCTTGCTGCAATACTAGTGCTCATCAATTGCCCATCAAGGACATGCAATAATTTTCAATGACCATTCAGGAACATTACATAGCCAAACATCAACTAATAACATACTAGTCATGACAATAATTCACATTCAAATATACATAAGACATGGAATTATTTGAATGGCTAGAGATGGATGGAAATTGAAGGTGGAACTTCAACTCTCTAGCCAACCATAGGTCAATTGTACCACAATATTTCTTACATTTATCCACCCCTCAGAAAGATCCATGATCCAAAGGATTTATTTCTCTAGGATTTCAACCAAGCTCATTTGGGGTAATGTTCAAATCCATGAGTATGGATTTACTTTATAGGTGGTTTATCAACCATGTCTTCAAGGAAAGCATTACAAGTACTTGTAGCTCATTGTTTGGGTAATTTATCAGCTTAATTAAAAAGTAATAAGTGGTTTATCAACCTCCTTAACAAGAACTTAATGGTTTATTATCCCATTCAAGCAAGCACTCCAATGTATTTCTACCATTCCTAGTGGTTTATCAACCTCCTTTGCAAGAACTAAGTGGTTTATCAACCTTCTCTATAAGCATTTAGTGGTTTATCAACCTTCTTAGCAAGAAATAAGTGGTTTATCAACCATCTTAGTAAGAACTTAGTGGTTTATGGACCTTACAACCAACACTCGAGTGGTTTATTAGCTTACTTGGAAAGCACTAAGTGGTTTATCAACCTTCTCTGTAAACATGTAGTGGTTTATGAACCCTTTTCAGTAAGAACTCATAACCTAATTCCTCATTTGAGCCTCCCACTAACCTTTCATGCTTGGAAACCACAGTCCAATAATTTCCATGCATTGAAATTAGGAATCACATCCCATCAATCTAAACATAATTTCTTAGGTGTGTAGCACTTGCTCCTACTCTTGATCTTGTCTTTTTGCCGTATTTTTCTCTCTTTGTCTATCCAATGTTTTGTTTTTTTTCATTCCATTATTTCTCTTTCCTCTAGGATCATCTTGGTACCACCGAGGGACTATTTGCTTCCCCTTCCATTCACATTGTGGAAGAAGGGAAGAACGTGGGAATCTCCCTTTGCCTTTTCATGTCCTTACCAATTATTTGGTGGTGGGTGTTCAACTATGCTAGCCAATGCTACTCTCCTCTCTCTTGTAGATCATGGATCTAGCTATCCCCACTCTTCAACCTAGCCAAATATAAAATTTGTTTATAAGTATAGTCATAATCTCATCCTGCAACCTGTTAATAACACCCAAACCAGACAACTAATGCATACAAAAATTCAAGGGAGGTATGATGTGAGAAGAATATTTCTTGTCCAACAATTGTGAAATATCCATCTGTGCCCTCTGCCAAAACACTCATTCTCATGTGATATATACATATAGCTTAGCGAGGGAGGCACATCACACCATGAATTTTCACCTTGATCAATAGGGATTTTCCTGTCCTGCATCCTTCATATAAATAATTTAAATTCTTGTTCAGTCAAATGTAAGGTTGTAGTTTGCATTAAATAGACTGAGGGACTCTACAGATTTCATGAGGCTCTATTAAACTTTCCTTGGATTTGAATGCAGACTCGAGCACTCACGTAATGACAATAGAGAATTAACTATTTACATATGTTTTTTATAAATATATTTGTCATACACATCACACATAGTGCATAATCCATTCTCTGCATAAAAATAGAGTGCATTATAATATTAAATAAGTTAGGGAACCTTTCAATTTATAAGCATGACAACACTTAGAACATTAGTAATAACAATTAATTACATGTCTTCATGTAACCAATCACATTTGCATATAACTTCAAGAAAATTACATTTCATCCACAAAAAGTTAAGATTCAAAATTAGTCAAAAGAACCAAGACATATTTCCCATCAAGGACATGCAATGGTTTTCAATGACCATTCAAGAACATTATAGATTCATACATCAACTAATAACATAAATCATGGTAATCATTCACATTCAAATATATATATATAAGACATGACACTTATCTGAATGGCTAGAGATGGTTTTAAACTGAAGGTGGGACTTCAACTCTCCACCTAACCATAGTTCAATTGCAACACAATCTTTCTTATAGTTGTCAACTCTAGAGCCAGATCAATTGATCTAAGGGATTTCTTTCTCTGGGATTTCAACCAAGCTAAGTTGGGGTAATGTTTAGCTCCAGAAGTATAGGTTTACTTTATGTGTTTTATTATCTGTGTCTTCAAGGAAAGAACTACAGGAACCTATAACTCATTGTTTGGGTGGTTTATCAACTTAATTGGAAAGCTCTAAGTGGTTTATCATCCTCCTCAACAATAATTTAATGGTTTATTAGCCCTTTTCAACAAGCAACCCAATGGGTTGCTACAATTCCTAGTAGTTTATTAGACATATTGGAAAGCACTAAGTGGTTTATCAACCTTCTTTGTAATAAATTAGTGGTTTATCAACCCTCTTAGCAGCACTAAGTGGTTTATCAACCTTCTAAGTAAGAAATTAGTGGTTTATAAACCTTACAACTAACACCTGAGTGGTTTATAATCTTACTTGAAAAGCACTAAGTGGTTTATCAACCCTTTTTAGTAAGAAATCATAAAGTGGTTTATCAACCCTTTTCAGTAAGAAATTTCACAACCGAATTCCTCCTTTGAGCCTCCCAATGACCATTCATTCTTGGAAACCATAGTCCAACAATTTCTATGCATTGAAACTAGGAATCACATCCCATAAATTTGAGCAAAATTTCTTAGGTGTGTCACCCTTGCCCCTACTCTTGAACCTATCTTTTCTCCATAGTTTTCTCTCTTTTTTTGTCTAGCATTCTATTGTTTTTCTTTCCATTCTTTCCCTTTCTTTTAGGATCTTTTTGGTACCCCCATGAGACTATTTTATTCCCCTTCCCCTCACATCATGGAAAAAGGGTAGAACGTGGGCATCTCCCTCTGACCCATCATGTCTTTTCCAACTGTTTGGTGGTGGGAATTCAACTATGCCAACCAACACCACTCGCAACTCACCCTCAGATCATGGATTTAGCTATCCCCACTCTTCAGGACAACCAAATATAAAATTTATTTATAATTACAACCATAATCCCATCCCGGGACTCATTAATAGCACCTAGCCCAGATGATCAGTGCATCCCAAAATCCAAGGGTGGCACGATGCGATAGGAATAAATATTTTCCAATAAATGGGAAAACTCCATTTTTTCCATCTATTGCGATGCTCATTACTAAATTATCTATGCATCCATCTTGGCAAGGGAGGCACATCACAATGTGAATTTTAACCTTTCTCAATAAGTATTTTCTTGTCCCGCATCCACCCAACTTTGACGAAACAAAATTTCCTTCATATAAATAATTTGAATTCTTATTCAATTGAATGTAAGCTCGTAACTTTCATTAAATAGACTGAGAGACTCCAGATATTTTGTGAGGCTTTATTAAGATTTCCTTGGATCTGAATGAAAACTCGAGCACTCACATGATGAGAATTAAACATTAAAGTTTTACATATGTATGTCATACACATCACACGTAGTGCATAATCCATTCTCTAAATAAAAATAGAGTGCATTATAATATTAAATAAGTCAAGGAACCTTTATATTTATAAGCATGCTAACCATCACAACATCCATAATAAAAATTAACTACATGTCTTCATGCAACAATAAAATTTTCATATAACTTCAAGAAGTATTCATTTCATCCATAGAAATTTAAGATTCCAACTTAGCCAAAAGAAAATCCAAAACATATTTCTAATCATGGACATGCAGTGGTTTTACATGTCGCTCATTATAATCATTCACATTCAAATATACATAAGACGTGGAACTTATTTGAATGGCTAGAGATGGCTAGAAATTGAAGGTGGGACTTCAAATCTCCACCCAACCATATTGTTGTGAAGGAAAATCCCTTTGCAGATAGAGGTGATCTCTTAAGCCCAATGAGTGCATCTAGCAACAAACTAAACAAACTAACATAGACTTTCCTAGCTTATGTTCAACAAATGCAGCAATAGAGTGACCTATCTCGCTCTGATGCTAGTCGGTCAATCCTTTGGGGATGACTTTTATTCCTTTGCTTCTAGGCTCACTTCTTACTTGTTCTTCATGTCTGAATACGTGCAAGAAATATCAAAGATAAATACAAGGTACAAGAGCATATATGTTATGCATCAAACATAAACTACTTAATAAATCAAGGAGTATTAAGCTCAAAGCATAAACATTTACACAATTATGGAAAGTGAACGTCAAATGTATATATTAATAAGCTAAAACGGGAAGCATACAAACTATGTCTTTGTGTTAGAGACCTCATTTTGGTGGATTTCCAAGTCCAAGCAAAGAATCTTCAAGCACTCCTTCTCCAAGTTAGAATGTGCAACGTTTAGGCATAATCTCAGTATAGGAATGCAGGAAATCAATGACCAACCATTTAGGGATGGAAGGAAGTTGATTTATAGGAACAGAGAGGGAATCAGGGATCCACAAAAGAGGAAGGAAGGTCCAAATCTCAAGGGGAAAGCCCATAATGATAATATAAAAAGCTTCAAATGGGAGAGCTCGACCATATCTACAAAAACCAATATCCAGCTCAGAGTTCTCGAAGTTTCTAGCATACGAAGCTTCTCGCCCATTTTGGGAAAACCTGCAAGAAGAGGTTCAACATGTGTTTTCATATCAAAACCTGCACTAAAAATGCTAGGGTAAAGCAGTGCAACCTACCATCAACACGAGCATGCAGTGGAGAAAAGCACGCTAACCCTAAAAATTATGGTTTTAGCTAACCTCCTTCAGAATTGATGCAACACAGTTTTCCTTTAGTTTTTTAGGGATTTTTTTGTCTGTGTATCATGATGGATATACTTCACAGTTGTCAACATTTCAGCACTTCGGGATATGGAATACGAAGTGAACATGAGGTGTGACAAAGTGTTGTGTAAGACATAGGTCAATTTCATCACAAGCTTTCTTACATCTATCCATCCCCGAGCGAGATCCATGATATAAGGGATTTATTTCTCTAGGATTTCAACCAAGCTCAGCTAGGGTAATTTTCAGCTCCAGGAGTATGGGTTTACTTTATAGGAGTTTTGTTAGTTGTGTCGTCAAGGAAAGCATTACTGGAACCTGTACCTCATTGTCTGGGTTGTTTATCAGCTTACTTGGCAAGCATTAGGTGGTTTATTAGCCTCATGAGCAAGCACTTAGTCGTTTATTAGCCCTTTTCAATAAGCACCCCAATGAATTGCTACCATTCCTAATGGTTTATCATCCTTCTTATCAACATTCTCTAGAACCACTTAGTGGTTTCTCAGCCTTCTTAGCAAGCACTAAGTATTTTATCAACCTTCTCATTAAGCACTTAGTGGTTTATCAACCTTATAACTAGCACGTGAGTGATTCATCAACTTACTTGGAAAGAACTAAGTGGTTTATCAACCTTCTCAAAAAACACTTAGTGGTTTATCTGTCCTTTTTTAGTAAGAGTTGATAACCTAATTCCTCCTCTAAACCTCCGACTGACCTTTCATGCTTGGAAACAACAGTCCAATAATTTTCATTCATTGAAACTAGGAATCACATCCCATCAATCTGAGCATAATTTCTTAGGTGTGCAGCTCTTGCTCCTGCTCTTAACCTTGTCTTTTCTCCATAATTTTCTCTCTTTATCTGTCTAGCATTTTGTTGTTTTTCTTTCTATTCTTTCTCTTTCCTCTAGGCTCTTCTTGGTACCCCCACAAGACTGTTTTCTTCCCCTTCCTTTCATATCATGGAAGAAGGGAAGAACATGGGTATCTCCCTCTACCCCATCATGTCTTTGCCAACGGTTTGGTGGTGGGTGCTCAAATATACTAGTCAACACCACTCCCAGCTCTCCCTCAAATCGTGGATCTAGTTATCCTTACTCTTTAGGCTAACTACATATCAAATTGATTTATAATTATAGTCATAATCTCATTCTTTGACTCATTAATAACACCTAGTCTGGACAACAAATGCATGCCAAAAGCCAAGGGAGGTGTGATGCAACAAGAATATTTATTTTCCAATAAATTAGAAATGTCCATACTTATCAACCTGTTGTGGTGAAATCACAACACCCACATTTCTAACTTATTATTTTCATAATAATAATCGAGACATTTTTCATAAATCTTGGCTAAATCATCTTTTAATATTTTCTTTTGGTCAGTGTGCCACAATTTTGTGAGATTCCTATTTTTTTTGGATTTCTATTCTGATTGCTTCTTTGTGTTCTATTTTTGGCTAGATTTCCATTGGTTTTTGTTTCATCTCATTTGGATGTACATTTTGCAAATGTTGCTCATCCGAAGTTCGATTATTTTTACTGCCTCAGCTAAAATGTACAAAATGTATATTATTTTATTTTTTGTAAATTAATTATAAATATTGATTTATATTAATTTTTATTAATTAATGTATTTTTTTACTAACAGTCCTAAAGAACCACCATAACTAAGTTGTAGAACAATTAAAATATGTATTCATATTTCAGAAGAAAATTAAAATTCTCAATTATTAGAACTCCCGAGATCCAAAAATTATTCATTTACAAAGTTGCTTTAATTTTTTAAGATCGGGCCTTAATAACACAAGTGTTTGTAGTTTTATTAGAATGGAAAGACCTACGCCACGTGGCCCTCCTCTCATTCCTCTCCCCCCTCATCACCTTTCCTCACTTTCCTTTCCCCTCATCCCATCAATCTCATCCCTGCAAAACTTCTATTTTTATTCATACTCCTGAGATCCCAAACCTCCAAAATCCTTCTTATCTCCCTTTCCTCTTTCCATTTCAAAGCTTCCAATTTTCGTAAATAATTTAATTAATTTGTATTTTAGTTAATTTAATTTGTGTATAATTAATTTAATAATTGTAATTAAGTATTATTTTTTAATTGTAATTATATAATTAATTACAATGATTAATTTAGTTTAAAATTATGATTTATAATTAAAATTTGCTTAATTTTGGCCCAAGCATGCATTTTTCCAGAATTATGGTAATTTTAACATTTCAAATTTGTAATGACATATCTCAAGATTTACTTGACCAAATGAAGCTCACAATAGCTCGTTGGAAGGCTAAGATTGTGGAGAATAATCTGGGAATATTAGTTTTGTCATATTTAATAATTTAATTACCAAAACGTTCAACAGAAAACAAAGTGACGAATCTTTCAGCAGATTAACCATCTCTTTTTCATTGGATGATATAATTTTAACTTTAATATGTTCATTAGGAAGGTTTAGAGAGAATTGCATATTTGTGTCTTATATTATTTATTTTTGTAGAATATTGTGAGAAGATTGGGTGGATTATGAAGATTTGGAGGAAGATATAATCTAGGGACTTTATCCCTACCACAAGAGGATCAAGTTTGGATGATAAATGAACAAAATATCATGAAATTACTGACAAATTCTGGAGTTCCAGTGATTGAGAAAATCTAGGAATGTTTTCCCCTTTAGTTAATGTAAATTCCTAGTGTTGGGAACCATATCTACTATTTGAGGGATTTTAGAGGGAAAGCTTCCTCCTTTTAAGGAGAATGTTTCCCCATCAATTTGTATAAGTACCAATTTGAATTTTCCTCTAGGGGCATGTATATCTTAGTCTTCGTATGGAGAAAACTTGTATTTTTGCAGCTTCACTTATATTTCTAGCAGGGATGTACTTGGATTGATTCAAATAATGAATTTTGGTGCCATTTTTAGCTTCTAAAGTTCGGTCTCCTTCATATGAATCTGACTATCCTTTGGCTTGGCCATCCCAAGAGCCTGCAAGCCCTTTTGTCTAATTTCTGTTTCTTCTTTTCACTTTTTATTCACATGCATTTCTTATTTTTGTTTTTCCTATTTCTGCATTTAATATTGATGCTTTTTTTGCTATAGGATTGGGTTAAATTATTAAAGTAAGTTATTTTGTATGTTAGATATCATTTTGGGATTCAACTACGTTAAGTAAGTCATTCAAATGTATGACCATTTCCATGAGAGGTAGTCGTAACTGACTAATTTCTCATGATTTTTGAATATTTTGTATGTTATTTACATATTCATAAGTATTATTCATCCTTAGAACAAATTTTAAAAGTTATCTTCATCATTGAGCTACTTGGATTGGTTTACTAGTTCACAACTCTAGAATTTTTGGAGGTCCCTTGTAGTAAAATAGTAAAGTTTTTCTAATATTTTTTATAGTGCATTAATGAGGTTCATTTGAGTTGATCCCAATTTTATTAGGTCATAAAAACATTTAAGTTAATAAAACAACTACCCCATTTCATTTACACTTGATTAGGTTAGGTATTTGATAGTTTAACTAGCTCACTAGTTCTTGAATTTCTAGCTTTTAAAGTAGTAATTTTATGCTATTTTTGAGCATGTGTTAACATGGGTATTTTGGAGTGATTCCACTTGGAAAGGGGACCTAAGACATCCTAATTAATAAAAAAAAAATCATCCCATTTTAATTTTATTTACTTGGAAATTTAGCAAGATTCTCGTTCATGTAGTCTTACAGGTCTCCTATAGCAATCACTTGTAGCATCACTTTCCTTCACCAATTTTAATCAACACTGCAACGTTGAGTCCATCTAGATTAATAATTACCCATATATTATAAATACATGATTGGATAAGACCAAAGGCCACTTAGGATTTCCATTTTACCCCTGCAAAACATCTCAACAATTTGGGTTAATGGACATATTTATGAATTGGATAACACAATAATGGTTTCCTTGTTTTCCACATGAAGTATATAATGAAATTTATCAATGGATCTAACCTATTTGGAATGTAGTGATTGATTACATTCTCTTTCCTTCATGCATGTTAGATTAGTTTAGCTTCTTTATTCTTAAGTTAAGACTATGTTCCCTTTTTAATGCAACTTTCACATCCTACAATTAGGCTAGTATTTGATTTCCATTTATATAATTAGGATTATTGTTTACATTTGAGAAAATAGAATTTCCATTCCTACAATTAGTTTAAGTTCATTTTCATGATATTCACACCATTAATTCAGATCAATGAACTAAGGACACTTTGCATGTTTCACATTTAGCGCCAACACCTCTTAAGTTTGTATGAACCCCAGGTTGTAATTTAAGTTGGTAGCCTTGGGAATGACAATATTCTTGTTGCAATATTGAGGCTCATATCTTTTTTGAATCATTGTCGAAGAAGTGTCAAATTATGCATTATTTTGTACCATATTTGATTCGTTTCTTTTACTTTTTGCAAGAACAAAAATTTCATTAGGTATATTTCATTTCAAAAATAGAAAATTACATTGCATTAGCATTCTTATTAATTTTTTTTTTAAATACTTCTCCAACACCAATCCCCTCCCCCCTCTCCCTCACAGCCAACCAATTTTATCATGTGGTGCAACAAGAACCACACCTCATCCACTTTTTGTTGCTAGAATAAGAAGAGGTAGTAGAGAATATAGACAAAATGGATGGACATGATAACAATGAAGAAGATCCTCTTGGATTTCCCATTGACAATACTGCTACCAGTGTTCATATGAAGAACATCCCTCCATCTTTCCTTCCCAACTTCCATGGTATGAGGTCAGAGCATCCATAAATCTTTCTCTTTGAATTTGAAATCCTATATAGATCTTATGGTTACTTACTAAACACTCAAAAGTTGAGATTGCTTTCAGAAAAATTGACGGATATAGATCTTAAATGGTCTATGAGTTTATGGATTAATTCAATAAGACCATGGAATTATATGCAAAATATATTTCTAGAAAATTATAAAGATCATGATCTTAAAGAACAAATCTTTAGAATTAATTTAAAAGAAGATGAGAGCCTTGATGATCTAATAAAGAGGCTCATGTATGATGTTAACAGGCAAAAATTACATCATTTAGGATCTAGCTCACTAAAAACCCTCTTACTTGGAACAATTAGGGATGAGTAGATTGATCTCCTTGATCTCATGAGTAGAGGTGATGTATACCAATTATCATTTGAAAAAATTTGTGAAACATTCAAACACATATCAAGAGTGAGGGAAAGAGTAATTAAATCAACATCAATATTGATAATTCAAGCTAAACTTGGAAATTTGTTTGATAATATCAAAACAAAAATTCTTAGCAATCGAAATGAACAAGTAGAAATGTTAAGAATGCAAGATGAGGAAAAAGAAGATGTTTATATTTGTGTTGTCCATGCAGAATCACATGCTATTAAATATTTCCCATCATTACCAAAGTTGAAGGAAGTTTACCAAGACGACAATTGAGCAAGTGAATCACCAAAGCACCTATGTTATGTAGCTCCAAGAGGACCATGGCAACCTAGTCAACCTAGTATGATGCAAGAACTTAATTAAAAATTTCAAGGTTATGCGCATCCATCACAAAGTAATTGGAACACACCCTTTCCTTGGAAACCTTGAGCATCTCAACCCCAAAACCAATCTTGGCAATAAGGTTGGCAAGGACCTTATGGGAGAAATCCACAATATCCTCAATATTTTCCTCAATATCTTCCATAACCAAGTCCATGTTATCCCTACCATCCACCTCCACCATACACACAACCCCAACCACATCCATCTCCAACATCCACTCCCACTCAACTACCTATACCACCATTTCCAAACCCATACAAGGAATTAGCTCAACCCACTCACAATGCTGAATGAAGACACTTCCTAACATCTCCTCTTGATCTCAATGGTATTCATATTAGCTCATGAAGAGTGTTGAAAAAAAGGATACTCTTGATGTCATTGATGAATAAAATTCAGAAAAAGAAGATTCAAATGAGAAGACCAAATAATCATGGGCTGCACTTGATGAAGAGTAGACATCAGAATTAGAGACTGAGAAAGTTCCTTCATTTTTACCATCCGATCCTCCATGCGTTCAAGAGAATAATCTGCAAAAAGAGGAAGATTTGAATTTCATGGTAGAATAAGACATGAAGAATGATAGATGAGCAAGCGAACTAATGGAATCAAAGCTATATTGAGTTTTCTTCTAGAAAATAAAAAAGATGGTGCATCACTCTCTTCTTCAACTGTGGTTGATATCATCAAAGTCAAAGCATTTGGTCTCTGAAATTCAGGTACATGTCAAAGCATATATTTCAAGCCTACACATCAATTTATATGTCATTGTGATGTGCACATGGCTCCATTGGAAGTATTTCTATACTTGAAAGAGGTTTTGTTTTTTCAAGTAGAGTAGGATAGAAAATAAAATTTAAAAAAATGAAAAAAATAGAGGAAAAATAAAATCTCAGGTGAAAACTTCCTTTGAGGTGCCTGAGATTGGCTCATTGATTGAAAACATCCATGAAGTGGTCAATGGGTTGAAAAATGAGAAAAAGAAAATATCGTAAGTGAAAACCTCCTTTGAGGCACTTAGGCAGACGTACTAGTTGAAAACCTCATTGAGGAAGCTAGTAGGCTTAAAAGAAAAAAAAATGAAAAACTGAAAAAAATCTTTGTCCATGTATCTCTCTCTGATGAATGCAAGTGCTCTCCAACCTTTACTAGCAACAAAAACAAGTTAGCACCAAAAGAAAAATTTGGTCAAAAAACTAGTCAAAGGAAGTCAAACTTGGACTTTCTCCTCCTTTTCTCAGATGCTCCAAAAGTATCAAGGCCATGTCAATCCATCACCCTAATCCATTTCCAGCATACACCCACCAATTCCAAGCCTTTCCCATTTATTTTCATTGTTGTCCTAAAATGCTACATGAGTGATTTGTTTTGCTATATGAGGCCAAAATACAAAGAGTAGAAAATTATTTTTACCATATCTTGGAAACCATGCATCCATTGGACGATTTGTTTCATGGGGAGATACATATGGATGATGGTAACATGCTCAAGCAATTTCAACAAATTCCAATGCACACTTTTTGAGAAATTGGCCTCCATCACCTAAAACCATTTCTATTTTTTTCTCGAGATTCGTGCATCCATTGGCCAAGATTGTTTATGGGGAGGCGCATAAGGATGATGGAAACATGCTCAAAATATTTTGGGTTGATATAGTCTACTGTATGAGAGATATGGATAAAACAATTTGGATACAAGAGACTGTTATGAAATTCTACATGAGGATCTCGAAATGCTACAAGGGGCACATCTAATTGGAGGAAGGGGTCAAAATGTCATGTCTTCTTTAGGTAAGGTTGACAAAGGCCCCCAACCACCACTTTCATCACTCATTCACTCATCTAGCCAATTTTTCCACCACCTACACCACCTCCTAATGATTTTAGTCTTGTCCTTGTGCCTTTTCTGACTTTCCCTTAGTTTTATATGAAATATAAGGCTCAAAGAAGAATTAAGTGACTACTACAAGAGGGAAATTCCTCCTATGGGAGCCTGCACAATCACATCAAAATTTGATAATCATTTTTTTCTACCCACAGAGTAAAATATCCAGCTACCTTAATTATCATGAAGCCATTTCTGAAGTGAGAAGGGGCACACCAGCAAATAATCCATCCACTGCAACAATAGATTGAATGTTGGGAAGAAGCCTACACACACAAAAACCTTATCATTCAAAGAATCATGATGCTATGAATTCTTGTACATAAGAAAACAAAGGAAATCAACACCTTCAACCCATCATGATATGAAGCCTACCAACAACATGCATGCATCTCCAACAACCATCATGTAGGTAAAGGTATGGAATATTCTTCAACTCTTCTCTTGAGTGTATTATAGCTAGAAATTTGTTTTCAATTGTTGGGCATGGCCCAACTTGGTCCAGTTTTTGGGTAAAATACCTGACAAAAGAAGGATCAGACTGCTCAGAGCTGGTGAAACTGGCGAAGATATATTCATCTTAAAGATTTTTAGGGATTTGGGATGGGTTAAAGCCCTTATTATGTAACGGGTATTAGGTATTATTACTTTTTGTGTGGATCCATGGTATGTGGAGCATGGTTTTTGTAAACATGAAATGTATCTAAGGATGTGAAATACCTTAGCGAAAGGCAATAAGGCATGTAATGAAATATCATAAGTGAATCTCTATTTTCTTGTCTGTAGTCTGTAGTTTTGGAGAGGGCTTCACAACTGAGTGTGTGGAGACCTTGAAGAGTATGTAGCTGAGGGTGCAGACCACCTACAACTTTCGCTTACCCATCAATTCTCAAGTCTGCCTTGGAATGAAATTGGCATCAGATTCCAGAGCTAAGAAAACCTAATCCATGTCATACTCTCCAATTTGCATTGTAAGCCTCATTTCTTTTCGTTCCCTTATTGTGTATATATAGATTATTTAGTTTGTGCATCTCTCTTTGTGGAATCTCCTTAGAATTACAGGATTCTATCAGTTCTTGTAATCCCTCCGCAACCTTATGATTCATCAACAATGTCATGCAAGTCTATATAAAAGACTTCAAGACATTCAGATCCACTGCCTATGTTGCAACCGGTACTATCTTGTAGTTATCCTTCTGAGTCGGATGTGTGTTAGAGGTCAATGCCTAATCATCCATAAATCTTCACCTTGCCTCCATAAATTCTTGCTTTTCCTTCAAGAAATCAAATGTAGGAGCCTTTTTGGTAGCCTTCCTTATCAATGTAGTTTCAGCATCATTTTTCCCATTGGCCTTATCATTCCCAGTCGTCGTTCTACTTCTTGTTACAATTCTGCTATGCGGTTGATCTTCTCTTGGCTCAATGGTCATCATTTGGACATTTTATGTAGGCTTATGCCTTCTTTACCCCTACATCTTCGCAATAAGAATGAGACACTCCTATATGATGTGATCAAAGGACTTACAATAATTGTAGGTTCTAGTCAGGTTCTCATAGTCTCTCGTGAAGTGTCTTGGATGTCCACATTTGTAATAGATAATTTAGTCTCATCCTTGAACAAATACTCCACCTCCTCCTCCTCCTTTTCCTTGAAATATTCCTTGAACAATGTGTTGGACTTGCTCTTCATGTGTGTGTCCTTTGGCTTGTAGTCTATAACTATCAAGAGTGCACTCCATCATTGAGTCATAACTTTGACAATTTTTCTCATCATGGTCTACTGATCTACGAAAGTTGCAAAACAGCTTCTTCGGGGTCTGTATATATTTATGTAATATATAGTAGTCTTCAGAGTGATTCTGACGTCACTTCCTACAAATGTCATACCATAGACCTGGATTTACTGGATTAGGCGCTCCACTTGCCATATAACTTGAATATGGGGCATTGATCCTTATAATGACCTTTCGCTTTACACTTCATACACCACACTTATGATATTTCTGGCCTGACTTCTTTTCCCTTCTTTAGATCTTGCAATTCTAGTGTCAACGTAGCTAGTTGATTTTGTATCTGCTTTACTCTTGTATGAGTATCTCCAACCGACGAAGCTTCCAACTTCATCTCAATCTCCAATTCTTCAACTTGCATGATGATTTTTTGTTGTGTCAATAGTAACCTAATATGTGGTAGTAGCAGGACTATGAACCATTCCTTATGCTACTACAAGGGTATCTTAAAGCTCACATGACCCATAAAAACCTTGAACCATTGATCCAATTCCCACACAGATTCAGCCAATGCTTTCTTGATTTCTTTCAACTCTATGATGCACTGTGATTCTAATTTTTGCTTCTTGAACTCTGCTACCAAGGCTTTCTTTGTTTCATCAAATGTAGCATTCGGCTTACTCACGAAGTATTTCATATACCACTTCAGTGCCGTCTCCCTCAGTGATATGATGAGTTGTGCCTTCTTTAAATCATCATTATTAACATGTGTTGCCATCCATACTACATCAACTATGAACCAAAATTAGTCAGGGTCCTCTATTCCCAATCCTCTAAATACAGGTAGCTTAATGTCATCAACCATTATTCTTCTTACAGGGCTAGGTGGAGAGGGAAGTGGAGGTGGAGGTGTAGGGGAAGTATGGGGAAGGGGATGGGGTGTGAGAGGGGTGTATGGATGTGGAATCCCAAAGACGCCTTGATTATTTTTAGCCCCTGACTTCTACACACCTTGAGGATGGGTGGGGGAATATCGCGGGGTTGTATGGTTACTTCTTTCTTCTTCATTCTCAAATCCCAATAGAGGGATATAGTTAACCTCAATAAAATTATTTGGATCTATTCTATATCGTTTTCCACTTCACGTAGATCTTGGTTCTAGTTTATTTCTTTTTTTCCCAAACATTAATCTAACTGGATCTACATAATCCCTTTTTCACATAATAACATCTTAATCTAGAGCTTCAAAGAATTTAAGAACTTACCTTGTGGTCCTTTGAAGAATATTCGTTCAGCTTCGCTATAGGACACGATTTGGTCAATCATGAACTCATTGATAAATCCTCCTAGATTGTTATCAATCCAGAAATCAATAGGCCTTGAGATACTATTGTCAATTCTCTTGAGCTACTATATTAAATCACGGTTCCACTCCTTATGTTATTCACCTTTGAAACAATTCTTATGCTTAGCTAACTTAGATATCCACTCAAGCAATTCAATGTGGAACAAACCAAATAAAATCTTGTATTGATCTTCAAAGATATATCTCTACAACCAAGATTCAGTTGATAAATGCAGGTTTCTATTCTCTTTGACCCACTCCTGGAGTTCTTTGTTTGACAAATGAAAAATAATATCCATTTAAACAGATCCCGGTCTTGGTAATAGAAACATTTTTTGGTTTTGAGAGGGCTTGACCCAGTTTCAGAGTGTGTTGCACACTAACGAAATCCTGAACTACTAGCTCTTTCCAGAAACAAGACTGGAGTCTCACCTGAAGTAGTTATGGGAGTTTGAAAACCAAAGTTTCCGCAACCGAAGGGATATCCGTGAAGTGGTGCCATGTATTTATTTCTGTTGTATATCAATCTTATAACTTCACATGCATAATAACTTCGTGCATATGATTAGTTTAACAAAAACAAATAAACTCTACAAATAATAGTATATCTTACAATTTTTGCATAATTCAGTGAACAACATACATAATCAGATACATAACAGTAGACAAATACCATGTATAGAGATATAACACTCGCCAAAACTTCTTCTTTATTAAACATACCTTTAATTACATTAACTTCTCTGACCTACATACCCAGCTGCAAGTGGTCTGTGCATTCAATTGTAGACTCTTCAAGGTCTCCACACACTCATCTGTGGAGCCTTCTCCAAAACTACAAACTACAGATGTGAAAATAGAGATTCACTTATGATATTTCATTCCATACCTTATTGCCTTTTTCTAAGGTATTACACATCCTTAAATACATTTCATATTTACAAACATCATGGTCCACATATCATGGATCCACAAAAAAAGGACTAATACCTAATACTCATTACAAAATAAGAGCTTTATCTCATCCCAAAAGCCCTAAAAATATGTGCGATGAATATATCTTTGCCAGCTCGACATGGTTCGCTCCTTCTTTCGTGGGGTATTTTACCCAAAACTTGGACCAAGTTGGGCCATGCTCTTATTAAGAGATTATGTTGCAAGTGGAGCACCTAATCTAGTAAATCTAGGTCTATGATGCGATATTTGTTGGACGTGAGGTCAACATTGCTCTGAAGATTGTTATCTATTACATAAATATATATAGTCCCTGAAGCAATTGTTTTGTAACTTTTGTAGATTAGTAGGCCATGATGATAAAAATTTCCAAAGTTACGACTTAATGATGGAGCACACTGCTGATAGTTATAGATTACAAACCCAAGGACACACACATGAAGAGCAAGGCCAACGCATTGGGCAAGGAGTATTTCAAGGATGAGGATGAGGATGAGGAGGAGGAGCTGGTTGAGGATGAGGTCATATTATCTGTTACAACTACGGAAAGCCAGGACACTTCATGAGAGACTATCAGAAGATAATGACAACCTGTAATTTTTGTAGGTCCTTTGATAATCTCATAGAAGAATGTCCCATCCTTATTGTGAAGATGCAGGAGAAAAGAAACCAGCGACCTACATCAAATTTCCAAGTGATGACCACTAAGCCAAGAGAATATCAACTGCGCATCGACATTGTAACAAGAAACATAACAACGATGGGGAATGATAAGGCTGATGGGAAAAATGAATTTGGAGCTACATGGATAAGAAAGACTACTAAAAAATATCTTGCATTTGATATATTGAAGCAAAAGAAATAATTCATGGAGGCAAGGAGAAGCTTTATGGATGATGGGGCCTCGACCTCTACCGCACAACGGACTTAGAAGGATAACTGTGAGATAGTATCGGTTGCGACACAGGAGGTGGATCTAAATGTCTTGAAGTATTTTCTACATAACTGCATGAAGCTATTGAGGAATCAAAAGGCTATGGAGGGATTACAAGAATTGATGGACTCCTGTACTAATAAGGAGATGCCATAGAGCGAGATGTGTGCAGTAAATAATCTGCATACACACAAGAAGAGAACAAGGAAGGAAATGAGGCTTACAATGTAGATTGGAGTATGTCTTGGATTTGATGCTAATGTCTTTCCAAGGTTGACTTGGGAATCAATGGGTAAGTTGAAGCTGCAATGGTCTACTATTCATCTGAAGATGGAAAATCAACAGAAAATATTACCCCTAGGAAGGTTGTATAATGTCACAGTGGACATCGATTAAGTGCGCACTACCATTAACTTCGAAGTGATTGAGATAGTATATGATAGTAATCCTTACCCCACGGTTTTTGGATTGGACTCAAAGTTTGCCAACATGGATATAATTAATCTGAAGAAAAGAAAAATGATATTCGAAAGCAATAATATGAGGGTTATTTTTCCATTGGATCCATCAGAAGGGGCAAGGTACGCAAAACCTATCAAAGAGGAATATAAAGCGGATGACATTGATAATATCTATCAGATCATATCGAAGGAAGAAGAATGGATCAATCCCACTTTAGATGGAAAGCTAACTTGGGAGAAATATAGTTGTTGTACTTCGGATTTAGAAGAAGAACCGGAGAATTGACAGAACAGATTGCATGAAGTGTTTACAAGGTGATGTGCAAGGATCACTAAAGTAGTGTGCTACATGACAACTGACGTACGTGATTTACCTTTATATGATGGTTTGGGTGATTTAAATACTTTCTTTAAATATGAAAGGAAGGTACCAAAATTTCAGAGACTGTTAGCATTAGATCAAGCACTGAGGGCTATGTTTGCTAGATGGTGGGGTATGCATAAGAAGAATATAGGAGATTGGCATAAATGTAGAAGGTTGATGCGGGTAAGATTTGGACAAGTAGAAACAAAGCTCGTAGACAAGTGTGATGGCTAGAATGATCCTAAAGACCATATACAACTTTGTATGGCAGCTTGATGAGAAACTCCACGAGAAGAATGGGTGCATGGTTTCATCCATACCCTGGAAATGATCCCTCAGAGATGGTATTTGGAAGCTGAACTTTGACATTGAAGTTCTAGCTGGGCAGAGATGGTGGATAGATTTGTGATGAAATTCATATTTGAAGATGACTATCCACATAGAGATGCGGCTATGAATATAGTTAAGGAAAATATTTTTGAAAATGAATCTCCAGTCATTTGGAAACTTGATTGGGCTTCACAGATATGGAATGTGATAGAATTTTATAATATCAATGCAAAAGAAGAAGAAGATCCTCACAACATTGATATCAAAGAGTCAGAAGGACATCATGAAGTAAATGGATCTCAAATAGAGATGCATGATATAATGAAGCCTTGAAGACAAGGAAGGTGAATATAGGGTCAGAAGCTGAGCCGAAATATGTGAACATAGGAGAGACACTATCACCAAGATAACATATTTGTTGCATGCATACCAAGAGTTGTTTCCCACTAAATTTTTAGACATGAAAGGCATCATAGGGGATTTGGGAGTTATTAGGATTCCTCTTAAGCTTGATGCAAAGCCTGTCAAGTAGAGGTTTTATAGAATGAACCCAAAGTATAAGGAAAAGGTAAAAGAAGAATTGGACAAGATGTTAATAGCAAGGATAATTGAATATATCGAAGAATCTAAATGGGTAAGTCCCATGGTAGCTCAGCAGAAGAAGGCAAAAGTGGAAATTATAATCTATGTGGAATCTGGATTTGAGGAAGCTAAATGAAGCATGCCTACATGATCCTTTCCCTACACCATTTACAGATGAAGTGTTGGATAATGTAGGAGGACAAGAAGCAATTATGCCTATGGAATACATTGTGCCAAGTCTGATAATTGCAATTGTTACATATATGGCACACCTTGAAATGATGAATGAAAGGATGTTGTAAATACTAGCTTTAGAAGAAGACACTTTTGTAGCAAAATTCCATCAGTAGGTACCAAAAGGAAGGGAGAAAGCATGGCATGATAGGCATAAAAAAAAAAGAAGATATTTTTGGAAGGGGATCTTGTATTATTATATGAGAGTAAGTTCGCATCCTTCTCCCTCTTAAATAAAAATATAAATTTGACACTATCTCTACAACCAAGACTGTTCTAAGGCAAATATTAAAACCCTGATAGGGAGTAGTAGGAGAAATAAGGGCAGTTTCAACCAAAATGGAAGCAAATTTTGACACCCATGAGAAGGCCAATCACTAGAGCAACAATATCTAAGCTTCCCAAGGCACAAACTTCCCTACTTTAGGAGAAAACAGAGCTGCTACAGGAGAAATAGGGTTGCTACAGGATTGTCCCAAGAGGCAAAATGGGGCCTTATCTTGAGAATTTTGGGCACAAAACCCTAGAATTTTGAATGAGTCTGTAAGGAAGGGGTAAGTACTTGATCTCTCACCTCTTACAAACAAAAATTATGTGAATTTTTGCAAAATTTCTCCACTAAAAGCCTTGTAGTAGAACCTTGAGAACAAAAAAAAAATGTGAGGATGAGCATTATGATGGGATAATTAACTTGTTTTGAAATTGGCATACCATTTTTCACCTCACTCATCAACATGAAGTGCTCCTCCGCTTGCCACAAGTTGAAATCATAAGTGATATGAAATTGATAATAGATAGTAGAGTTCCCTTGCACAAACCTTGAGAACACATGTACAAATTTTGTTGACATGGATAGAGAAGTTTTTCTAGACATGAAGATACAATTAGGGATGACTCTACAGAGGAAGAAGAGGATGGAAAAGAAAAAGAAAAGGTTGAAATAGAAGAAAAAGTTCCTGAAAAAATCATAACAAGGGATAAAAGGAGAGTAAGAAGAAAAATGATGAGATAACCTCCCTCTAAACCAAAATAAAGGAACCCCAAGCCTCTCAAAAGAAGCAAACACTAGGGGAGCTATGAACAAACAAATAAAAGAAGAATATGCCCTGATAGAGGAAGGCAGAAAGATGCTATAGAAAGGTAGAAAGTTGTTGCATGAAAGAAGAAAGTTGCTAAAGGAAAGTGTTGGACAACTACAGGGGGAGGCCACCAGGGCCATGAATGAGATGCAATTAGGTCACTAAGTTACTCAAAGGATGAGCAACACTTTTAGTAGGGGGTATGATGGACCTCCAAATTAGACATAAATTAAGGCCCATATAACCATCCTTCAATACATTAAACCTATATTTTTTCATTAGATTACATATTTTTAACTTTAATATGTTCATTATGAAGGTTTGAAGATAATTTCATATTTGTGCCTAATATTATTTATTTTTCTAGAATATTGTCAAAATATTGGGTAGATTATGAAGATATGGAGGAAGAGATAATATAGGGACTTGCTCCCAATTAAAGGAGGATCAATATTGGATGATAAATAAACAAAATATCAGCCCCAAGAGTTAGCTCAATCGGTCAAATCAAGTGCGTTTCCAATGGGAGGTCACAGGGTCAAATCCCAAAATCTCTTTGGGTTAGGTCAGTAAATAGGCCGAGGGGTGTTGATGCCCTTCGGGTGGCATCCACTCAGTGTTAAAAAACCCTGGATGTAGTGGCTACCCACTGACCCACTGACCCGGGTATCCATGAACCAGTAAGTGAAAAAAAAAATAAAGAAAATATCATGAAATTATTGACAAATTTTGGAGCTCTACTGGTTGAGAAAATCTAGGAATGTGTTCCCTATCATTTAATGCAAATTCCTAGTGTTGGGAACCAGATCCACTATTTGAGGGATTTTGGAGGAGAAATATTCCTCTTTTCAAGGAGAATTATTCCCCATAAATTTATATAAGTACCAATTTGAATTTTCCTCTAGGGGCATGTATTTCTTAGTCTTCTTGTGGAGAAAACTTGTATTTTTGCAGCTCCACTTTTATTTCTAGCAGGGATGTACTTGGATTGATTCAAATATTGAATTTTGGTGCCATTTTTAGCTTCTAAATATTGGTATCCTTCATAGGAATCTAATTATCCTTGGGCTTGGCCATCCCAGGAGTCTCAGAGCCCTTTTGTCTAGTTTTATTTTTCTTCTTTTCACTTCTTATTCAAATGCATCTCTTATTCTTGTTTTTCCTATTTATGCATTTAGCATTGATGCTTCTTTTGGTGTAGGACTGGGTCAAATGATTGAAGTAAGTTATTTTTTAGGTTATTTGAAATTAAAAAGCATGATTCATCCTTAGAAAAACTTTTAAAATTCATCTTTATCATTGAGCTACTTGGATTAGTTTACTAGTTCACAAATCTAGAATTTCTGGAAGTCCCTTGTAGAAAAATAGTAGCAATTTTCTATTATTTTTATAACCTGTTAGTGAGATTCATTTGAGTTGTTTCCACTTGTATTAGGTCATAAAAAAAATTATGTTAATAAAAAAATTTACCCCATTTAATTTTCACTTGATTAGGTTAGGCATTTGATAGGTTAACTACTTCACTAGTTCTTGAATTTCTAGTTTTTAGAGTAGTAACTTTCTGAAATTTTTTAGCACGTTTTAATAGGGATGTGTTGGAGTGATTCAAGTTGGAATGGAGACCTAAGATATCAAACTTAGTAAAAAAAATTCCATCCCATTTTAACTTTCTTTACTTTGGAATTTAGCAAGATTCTCACTAATGTAGCATTACAAGCCTCCTATAACAATCACCTGTAGCAAACTTGTGGCATCACTTTCCTTCACTATTTTTGATCCCCACTACAAATTTGACTTAGTATGGATGAATAATGACCCCTAGGATCTAAATATATGATTGGGTAATACCAAATACCACTTAGGATTTTCCTTTTTACCCCTTCCATACATCTCAACAATTTGGGTTAACGGACAAACTTATGAATTGGATAGCACAAGAATGATTTCCTTGATTGCCACATGAAGTATGTAATGAACTTTGCCAATGGATCTAACCTATTTGGAATGAAATGATTGATTAAATTCTCTTCCCTTCATGCATGTTATATTAGTTTACTTTCTTTTTTCTTAAGTTAATCCTATGTTCCAAGCTTTTCAATGCAACTTTCACATCCTACAATTATGCTAGTGTTTGATTTCCATTTCTATAATTAGGATTAGTGTTTACATTTGAACAAGTAACATTTACATTTCTAAAATTAGTTTAGGATAGATTTTATGATATTCAATCCATTATATCAGCTCAACAAAGAAGGACACATTGTATTTTGCACATATAGTTCCAACACCTCTGAGGTTTCTACGAACCCCAAGTTGATAATTTAAGTTGGTAGCCTTGGGAGTTGCAACATTCTTGTTGCAATATTGAGGCTCATATACTGATATCATTAATTCATTCTCCAAAAATACTCAAAAGCTAATCAGATCCATTTGAAGCAATTGTAGCATGGTATTTGTTTAGATTTTATTTATTTTAATTTAGAAATTTCATGAGAGTTTGTTTTCTTATTTCCAATTTCCAATTTAATTTATTTTTATTTTGATTGGTTTGTAACAGAAGGTCAATTGGAGAAGTTCATATCTGAGACATTTTGGAACAATGGAAAGGGACCAAAAAAGAGAAAAATAGAGAATTTTCTGTGCTAATTGAAGTTCTCAAAACTACTCTCAACAATACTCTATTTTGGAGATTTCTTGTAATTATTAAATAACAGTTTTGAGAATGAGGAAGGGGTTCCTGTTCTCTAAACCTAGAGGATCTAAAGGCACTATTGGATATGATATTATAAAGGTAGGTGATGGGAAAACTTAAAATCCAAGGTTTTGGGAGAACTTTGTGATTTTTCTTGCTATGAATTTACACTTTTGTAATGTACAATGAGTTAAATTATGGAGAGACAAAGCAATTTTGGCTTGGAGAAGAAGGATTGTTTTGCACTATTGTGGAAAAATTATTTGAAGGAGCTGAATATTCTCATGGAGTACAAAATTTATAATGAATTTATGGTATGATTTTAATAATTTTTCATTTCAATACACTATTGTTTGGATTGTAAGTTAATCTGCTATTGCCATAATTTCTCTATTTGATTTTAATTCTTGTTCTTAATAGTGTATTCCATTATGATATTGAACACTATTTTCGTATCAATTATTTTATGCTATTGAACTTCTGTAAGATCTATCTCTAAATAGAATAACAAAATTAGAATTATTATGAATTCATTGAAATAGGGATGTACTTAGAATTAACTATTTATTGTTTAAATACATTCCCTTTTTTTTGTCTTTCATTAATTGAATGAACTACTTCTTTAATTGATGAAAATTATACAGTGAATTCATTTATATAAATAATCTTCTTCCCCTGGTTAGTTAGTTCATCTTCTCTCGAATGGAGAGAAGGCTATTATTTTTCAATTTGAGATAGGATTAGCTTTTTTACATGCATCTTAAAGTAAAACTGCATTTAGATTTAATCACTGCATTCTAGAATTCTCCTCATATAGGGGCAAAAATTAGCTGTGGTTTGTCTGAGCCATAGAGTTAGCTTAAGGATAGATTTGTTTCAAAGAGATTTGCAAGAGGGTAGATCTGATTTCTCTCTTTCTATTGGAAAGTAATAAACATACTATAAGATAGCAGAGAGAGAGAGAGAGGGTAATTGGACTCAATTGAACTAGTTAGAACCACTACACCAAACAGATAAGAGCTTAGTTGGGTATCTGAACAGGTGGTCTCCCTTACATGTTGATATGGTCATTTTTTACCATCAAAATAATCTTAAAACTACCACTTGAGTGGTTTATTAGCTTACTTGGAAATCACTAAGTGGTTTATCAGCCTTCTTTGCAAACACTTAGTGGTTTATCATCCCTCTTTAGTAAGAACTCATAACCCAAATTCTCCTCTGAGCCTCCCATTGACCTTTCATGCTTAGAAGCAACTATCCATCAATTTCTATGCATTGAAACTAGGAATCACATCAATTTGAGTATAATTTCTTGGGAATGTAATTCTTGCTCTTGCTCTTGACCTTGTCTTTTCTCCATAGTTTTCTATCTTTGTCTATCCAAAGTTCTATTGCTTTTCTTTCCATTGTTTCTCTTTCCTCTAGGTTCTTCTTAGTACCTACATGAAACAATTTTCTTCCCCTACCCTTCACATCATGGAAGAAGAGAAGAACACTGGCATCACCCTTTGCCCTGCCATGTCATTGTCAACTATTCAGTGGTGGGTGTTCAACTATGCCAACCAACACCACTCTCGAATCTCCCTCAAATCATGGTTTATTTATCCCCACCCGTTAACATAAACACCGTCCTCAGTGTTTTCTATAACTAGAAAGAAAAAGATTGAGTTTTATACAATAACTCTTACATCCAATTATTCATCAAACAAAAATGGGTATAGAACCCTTATTTTCTTTCCCATCTCCTAGGTGGTTTCATCAGATCTAAATTGCTTCCATTTCACCTTGATATGCTCTATTACTCAATTATAGAGTGCATTTTTCCTCTGGTCTAGGATTCACAATGTTTTTGATTGGAACTCTCCCTTGGGTTCCACCTATATCACAAACCATTCAACAATATGATTAGCATCATGTACATATTTCTTGAAGAAATAAACATAAAAAAACATTATGTGCATTCACTATGGGTGGCAAGGCCAATTTATAGGCCACTAGCCCCACTCTTTCCAAGATCTAAAATTGTCCACAAAATTTGGGCACCAACTTGGCACAAGACCCCACTTTTAGTGAGCTCTTCCTCAATCTGATGCATATATGGACATCACTTGGAATTCCTTGTGCATCCTTTGTTAGTCTACATATCTCTTTTTCTATCATGAGCTACCTTTAATTTATGTATAATATTGATCACATCTTGGTCCATTTCCTTCATCATATCATGTTCGAGGACTACTCTATTTACTGGGTCATCCCACCTAATAGGAGTGTTACATTTCTAGTCATACAATGCCTCAAAAGGAGTCACCCCCAATGATTCCTAATATTCATTGTTATACGCAAACTCCACTAATGGTAAGAGATATTACCACTTCTTTGGTTCATGCATGACATACATTCTCATCATGTCCTCCAAAATTTTGTTCACTATTTTTGTCCAGCCATCTATTTGGGAATGATAAATGGTACTAAAAGCTAGGTGGGTTAAAAAACTAGCAAAACAATGACTTCCAAAAATTATAACTGGACTTAGAACCTCGATCTGATATGATCTTCTTAGGAATAACATGCAATCTAAATATTTTCATCATGAATATTTGGGCTATATCAATAGCCTTGTGAGTGGACTTCATAGTTATGAAATCAGTTGCCTTACCCAACTTGTCCACTACCACCATAATGACATCGTGTTGTTTGGATATTTTTGGTAACCCTGTAATGAAGTCCATATATATGACTTTTGACTTCCAATCAAGAATTGTATTGGTTACAATAATCACATTGGATGCCTACATTCTACATTTAATTGTTGGCATCCCAAGCAATTGCTAATATATTCAGTAACATCCTTCTTCAATCCTGGACAATAATACACTTTCCTTGTGGTTGTTATCATCTTCTGATAAATAGATGGCTTGAGTAAGGTATTTTTTGAAACTCATCCATGATGAACCTCCTCAAATGATTTACATCAAGCACATACTTTCTAGTTTTAAACAACAACATACCATCATCAATGAGCCGATATCTCTTTCTCACAGATCCTTATGGTTCCTTCTTCACACATTTCTTTACATACTACTAGTTTTCATCATGATACAATGCCTCTTTAATTTGTTCCTTGATGTCAACTACACAAGTACTCAAGACTGCCAAATGAGCCTCTTGTAGACTCCTACTGAGTGTGTCTTCCACCTTATTTTATATTCCCTTGATGTGCTTTATATCAAAATGAAATTTGTTGATCAAAGCTAACAACCTTGCGTGTCTATCATTTAATTTAGGCTGGTTAAATTTATATCTCAATCCCCCATGGCTTTTCATTAACACAAACCTTCTCCCCAATAAACAATACCTTGAAATTTTTATAGTGTGCACTATTTCTACTAACTCTAAATCATGGGTAACATAAGTATTCCTATGTTCATTTAATTTCCTTGATTCATAGCAAACCACATGCCCTTCTTGCATCAAGACTGCATCGAGTCCTTTCTTGAAAGAATCCATGCAAACCACAAAGTCCTTATCTGGATCTGCTATTATTAAGATAGGTGCACATGTGAGTATTTTATTAATCTGCTCAAAATTGGTTGCACATTTTGGGCTCCACTAAAATTTTACTCCCTCCCTTTGCACAACAATGATTGAATGCTTGATCCTTGAGAAGTGTTGAATGAACCTTCGATAATATCCAAATAACCCCATGAAAGATGAGACCTCTGTGAAATTCCAAGGAGTGGGGCACTCCATTATAGATTTAATGTTTTCTAAATCTCCAACCACTCCTTTTGAATGACATGCCCCAAGTAGTGAATCCGGTTTGGAAAAATTCACACTCACTTTATTTTGCATACATATTATGCTCTCTCAGTACCTATAATACTACTCTAAGGTGGTTTTCATTCTCTTTTTTGGTTTTTGAATATGCCGGGATATATTTTACAAATACCAATACAGATTTATCTAAATAAGATCTGGGGACATGATTCATTAAGCACATGAATGTGGCTAGGTAATTTGTATGTCCAAATGGCACCACTACAAATTCATAGTGGCCATATCTAGTCCTGAAGGTTGTTTTGTGGATATCTTCATCTCTAATTCTAATCTAATGGTATCCATAACTCAAATATATTTTGGAAAGCACCTCAACGCCACTCAACTAGTCAAATAAGTCATCAATTCTAAGTAGTAGGTACCTGTTCTTCATTATAGCCTTGTTTAGTAGTCAGTAATCTATATACAACCATAGTGCATTATTCTTCTTTCTGACAAATAAGACTAGTGTTCCCCAAGGTGATATGTTGGGACAAATGTATCCTTTATCTAACATATCTTTTATCTGCGACTTTAATTCTATGAGTTCAAACATAATTATGAAATATGGAGTCTTTGTTGTTGGAATTTCTCTCGAGATTAATTCAATGGTAAAATCAATGTTTCTTCTGGGTGGTAGTCTTGATAATTCTTCTAGGAATATGTCCCTAATTTTTTTAACACCAAATGGATTTCAAATTGATCCACACTATCTTCCAATTCCTCAGGAACATGTATTGCGTACAACACACAACCCTTTCTATTGCATCTGTTCACTTGAAGTGTATTTATTTTCGTAAGCATGATTGATCTCTTAATCCCCTACAACATTATATTCTCACCAATGTCACTAAGGCCTTCCAACACTTTGATGTCACAGCCAATCTTGGTTTCATTCTCTTCCAATGAATCCATGCTAATTAAAACAATATATGATCCCAATGGTAATAAATTGAAAGAAGTTGTGGTGGTCATACCACTAATATCCATAGGGCATGAATCCACTATGTTTGTTATTTCTTTGTTGTTCCCAATATCCAGTTGGATTATCAATTATTTTTCATGATTTTTCTTTAGCAGTTCACATTTCTCTGCAATCCCTGACCTGATATAGCTAAAATTAGAACTTGGGTCAATTAAAATTGAAATGGGTTGGTTAATGACCATATCTTCCATTTTTATTATTGTAATTTTTTGGTCTACCTACCTATTATCCAATGCAACATAAATTTGTGATATGTTCTAAGCCACATCGTTCACTGTTGTTGCTTCTTGTACATTGTAAAATTTTGCATCAATCTATTATTAATGCCAAGGATATATCCTTCACAGATGGTTTTCTGCATAAGTCCAACATAACACATGCCCCTTCTTGGACCCTTCAACCTCTTCTTTTGCTGATATTGGGGGTCTATTTCTGATAATCATTGTTGAATTTATTTGATATTCATTCTTGGTAAAAGTGGTGAACTTTCCATTTCTCCATCCTTGCTTATAGCCTAAGGACTTAGACCCTTTTCCTTTGAATTTTAACTTATATTTCTCCTTCCAATATATTCAAACTTCAACCTTATGGTTGTATTGTTCACAGAAATACCTCATCTTCTGGATTGTGTCCTCTAGGGTTTTTGGCTCATCAAAATCTATTTTGTCCTAGTAAGCTTGTGGTAATCCACTGGGATACCTCTAGATATTTACCTTCTCATCCTTGATGTAAGGCACATACCTCAAAAACTCCAAGAATCTATTCGTGTACTCATTAGTTGTCAATTTAACCAATTTTTGCTCATAGAATTCTTTGACCTTGTTGTCATTATACTTTTCCGATAGGTAGTTTTCTTGGAAATATTTCTCAATTGTCATTTAGGACAACTCATTTTCTCTAATGCTCTTTCCATTACTCAATTCTTCCCACCAAATATTAGCCTTTCCATTTAACCTAAAAATAATTGGTTTGTCTTCATGTTCTCAAAGTATCCATGCAAACTAAATTATTTCTTCATCCCTAACAACCAAGCCTATGCCTCTTCATCCTTCTTTATCTCTTCGTCGAAGGTGGGAGGCATTGCTTTCTTGAACTACTCTAGCATTGAACTCTTATTGTTTCTCCTCTAATGATGGTGTTTTTTAACTATATTATCTAATGATTAGTTGGGGCTTCTTGACTCTCTTTCCAGAGTTCTAAGTAGAATTGTGTCTTCATCTAAATCCCTATGTCTTTTCCATGACTCACTTTCTCCTATCCTATTGGTATCCAACCTTTGCCTTTGGATCTCTAATGGCTGAGTTTGGAATTGTGCCTATCTAGATGGATGACAATAAGCTCTTATTTTTTTTTCATTTTTTGTTCTGATAAGCTGTGCAATATTACTAAATTTACCTCTTCTTCCTTTCTTATGTTCTAGAAATATTTTCATTATCTACTTTGCAGCTTCTCATTTCATCCCTTGGGCTTCTAAGGGTGTCCATCCAATCAAGAGACGCTTCTTCTTTCCTTTTCCCAACTAAATCTTCTTCTTGAACATGCTAGGATATATTTATGCCATACTACTCCATATTACTACTCATCATTTTTAATCTCTTGTTGTTCTTTGGTGTATGTTTATGTGTTTTTATACACACATAGCTATTAGCCAACCAAAAAATGAAAATAACCATAATTACACATCACCTTGCCTTATTTCCATTAAGCTTTTTAAGGTGAAACCATGTGAAACCTCAAATCTTAGTTAGTATGTAAATTTAAAGATAAAATAACCAATACGAAATTTTGTTGAACCAACCATTACATTAGTTGTAACTTAAAATCAACACAAATTTGTAAGAAAAAATGAAACTAGTAGATTAAATATTCATGCTAGGTGTGTGAATGTGAACTTTTTTAGTTCTATTGTAGCAGCTACAACCATCCTCCAAAATTTTGGCCTGCACCCAATTTCGGAGCCTCCCTTGAGAGTTTCACCTGATGACTTCACATAGTCTGGTTCACTTCGTGAACTCATGTGATTCTCAAAATTCACCTTGCTTGTTCATTTCACCAAGTCTTGCATGTTGATGTCAAATTCATGCTTGCAACCATTGTTCTAGTTATGCTCAAATTCTTTACTTCATTTGTACTTATTGTGTTCACTATGAAAGCATCTGTTGTGCTCACACATGGAGTCACATCCACTATCGCATAAGCGTCATCGCGGTCGATCAACGATCAATCACGAGTGTCACGCTTATCACTTGCACCATCGGCTAGTCATGTCGAACATGTGTGTCTGGTTGGTTTGAGTCATCGTGTCGTCAAGTCATGTTGGTGTGTGTTTGTAAGAACACATTTACATCTTTCACTCATTCACACACTTAGTCAATTTGCTCAATTTTGGCGACCGGACTTCCCTCTGACAGTTGGACCATTACCCCACCATCAACTCAATCGACTATCACCCAAAAAAATGTAGAAGCACTAAGAAAGTATTTTCAAGACATGTTTCCCGCAAGCAATTCAATCAACCTTTATACTAAACACCAAGAGAGTTGGACCCGGTAGCCACCCCGGGACTCATTTCCATAAAACATTGCATAGATGTTGTTGACTTTCCCCACTCTATTGAATGAGGAAATGGCATAGATAGGCCAAATAGACACCCAATGCCCGTCCCTGTCCCCCTTAAAAAATTGCTCAATTTTCCCAGTCAGTCCTTTCGATAGTCGACCGGCTGCTCATCTAGAAAATTTTGTAGTTTTGATGAACAGGACCTCTACTGCTCAGTAGTCTACTCAAATCAAAAATTGCGAAGAGATGATCAGCAGGCCGACCTCCTAGCATTAGTGCAATCTCTCTTGCCAACAGCTCCCAACAGCAGGTTGACAGTTCCCTCCAAGAATTGCCCAGTTTCTACTTCCAAGCTCCAAGTAGCTGACTACCTGTTTCCCTTGGGAATTGTGCATTTTCTACTAAAAGTGACCCAACAACCAACTACCAGTTCCCTCTAGGAATTGTGAAATTTTAGTTGCCAGGCTCTTGGCCAGTTCCTCCAAAAAACTATCCAATTTCTTCATGTTGATCCTCCATGTAGCTCGACCTGTTCCTCTAGAAAATTGCACAAATTTTGCTGGCAAGCCCCTACTGCTTTCTCATTCTGGAAAATGCATAGATTATGTCTACTTTTCCTTCCTATAGCCTGAATTTTCCCTCCCAAAATTTGTGCATTTTTTCCTTCCAGCAAAACCATACTTTGCAAAAAATCACTCTTGACTTGGATTGCCCATATTCATCACCTAGTGACTCTTGTGCGGTTTTCAACAACAATGCCCAGAGCCATCATCCTGCCTCCCAACCTTGATTCCTCTCCCAATCACCTACATCCAAAATGATCATGTGTCATGGTATACTAGAAGCTTTTTGGATTTGATGTCGTCTTGTCATGAGTGATTGCAAGTACAAGTACACCAATAAACATGGTGTAACGACGAATGGGATGAACAAAGGGAGCACATGCAAAAGGACAGGTTCACCAATGGATGAATGAATGACGCATGTGAAGAGATGTTCTCATGAATGGATGATAATGAAAATATGTGTTCACGGATGAACGAATGAGGAAACATGCAATATGTGCTCATGGACGGACGAATGGATAAACATGCACCTTTCACAAACAGATGAACTTGTCAAGCCTACCAACATACAAGTAAGGAGAAATGTGCCAAAGCAACATCAAGAAAACCAACGACCATTGAAGACTTCGTGCACCTTGTCATGTGGAGGTGAAGCTGGGACACACCATGAGAACATCCATCACCCAACAACACTATAGCTTGACTTGCACTCTAGTAGCAGCACAAATGTACCAACATTGTCATGTTGAGTCATGTCATGAGTCATGTCGCCCACACCTCTACTATGGGCCATGTTGTCAAACAATGTAATGTAACGTGGAAGTCCAAGAGACCCACTTGTTGTACAAAGAGTCATGTAAAGTTGAAATGTCATGGAAGTCAAACAGTGACGAGGGTATTCGAATAGCCATAAGGGTTAGTTTCACCCTTGGCTATAAACACCCCCTCACTTGTACACGAATGGAATTTTCACCTCAGCTCCTCCCACATAGTCTTGAGAGTTTGAAATCTTTTCTTTGAGGAGTAAGTAGTGGCTCCAATGCTTCGAACACAGGGTTAGTGATGTATGGTGTAACGATGTGTCTTGGAACTTTCACTTAATTCAGAAGCCTGCTAACAGGCTAGCATGTTTTCACACATGTATTGTATCTATTATAAGACTAATCTTTAACACTTGTAATGCATGTGGTTGGAACCTGTGTTTAACACTTGAACTACTTCACTTGTTGTAATACACATATGTTAATGAAAATGTGTTGTATATGTCGTTAACATTGTCTTTCCCATGTAGAATACTCTCCTGGAGATCAGATAGACCTTTCACTTGGAACTTTATATAACAACCATTGTACTCGCACAGACTAATCCATTGAGTGTTATATGTGTTATCTTCCCTTGTGTGTTGTGACTGTTGCATCTGTGTGAATTGTTCCGTTGGAAGCTACGCATGTCCTATTGTATTGTGTGTTCCTAGTAGAATTAGGACTTCTCCCAACCAACTTGGGACTCACTCCTACCCTCTCCCTCTATGGTGAAACAACTATTGACACAAGTTACACTTACACTCACCAAGCACGTGAACCTCACTTCTTGCAAGACAAAGTAGACCACTCTCCTGTGTTGACAATCAAGATTTGAGGAAAATCTTTAAGATAATGGCAACTAGGCCATCGTACAGGATGGGAATCCCACACCAAATGGTGTGAGGTCTAGTTGGGACTTCATAATGTGGAGATCCCCTGATGTTGGTGGGTCTAGCACCGTCAACATTTTGGCACTAGAAAGAGGGCCAAATGACAAGTTGAGCATGTACATCTGGGCTGAATCTCTTACCCAATGAATAATACTCAATTCATGCTCCTGAGGCGTTTCTCTCATTTCTCCCTTAATCAATTATCAATCCTTGATGAGCTTCTCAATCACTTATCCTTGTTAAAGTTTGATGGTGAGGATAGAACATCCGTAATTGAGCACATTTTATTCATTTATGTGAATCTCATGAAATCGATAGTGATGAGATTGTTTGTGTACTCTTGTTCCTCACCCTTGAAGGTCGTACTAATCAGTGGTGTCATACCCTGCCACCTGCATCCATCCATTCCCTTCTCACTTTCCTCAAGGAGATCCTTCAAGCCTTTGATGAGTGTGACCACCAAGATGTCTATGAAAGAATCACTCATTTAAGAATGAATCCTTCCAAATCAATTGAGGACTTTTCTACCTGCTTCCTTCACCTATGTCATGAAATTCCTAAGCAGTTTGTGGACCTTGAATTCATGAGCCAAGACTTGAAACTCTTGGTTCATGTCTCCCAAAATGGTGACCTTCCTGATTTACCTTATTCCTTAAATCTTGTGGATCATAAGACACCTCATGTCTCAAATAGGGTGCCCCCTCGCAACAACTACAAAACTAGGAAATATGTGTAGCTGGCCCCCCTTGCAGCGTTTCCAAAGCTGAGAAATCAATGCAGCATGTTCCCAATCCATCTACTCAACTGTCTCCTACCCCAACAGAGGAAATTCCATAATGGTTCAGAAATCCTATGGCGAAAACTAATCCCTCCATTCCCCAAGAGGACATCACCATTCCTAACCCAAGTCTTGAGTCTAATTTTCATCTCTACCATCGTCCATCATCTACAAGCCATGATTCCTTACATCATGACTCGCTTAAGTGATCTACTTCACAAGCCAGCTACACACACTCTCTTGATTCTCGAGTTGCTAGCTCAAGTTGCAATCATGTGCAAGGCAGTCTCATCATACAATTAGAGGAGTAGGATATTGAAGACACACTCAATTCCACTCAAAACATTGAACTTCCATTCTTGATCGATCCTCACTCTACGAATCTTGGTGAAACATCATGCACAATCAATTCTTTTGATCAACCTCCATTCTTGGGTTGTCATCACTCTCACATTTCCGTATGTTGTGATGAACACCCAAGCACATCATATGATCTATTGCCATCTCATGAACACTCTAAATCAAATCTGGAATGTGCACTGGTTGAAGTAGACATTCATATCGAAGCTTCCTATGCACCTCACTTGCCTGTGTGTCTTATCATTCACAACACATCAACATGCATCAGAGACACTTTGCATTCTATTTCTTCTTCATCTTATATGTTATCTCAACCAACACAAGGCAATGAGGTTGTTGATGATGAAAATAGTTTCAACACATAGGACTCTTCCCACTCATCATCATCTTGTATGTTGCATGAAGGCAGTTCATCAAGTCAGCTTGCTGAATGTTTTGATGAATCCTATGATAGAGATCGATGTCATCCTCAGACAAGTTTGGAAATCATTACAAACAACCATCCTCAAACCATGCATGATTTGGTTCACATCCCAAAATGAAAATTTTCAATTCTAGAAGGTTCTGGGACGTGCCAGGGAGTCGAGGCACTTCAACATTCATTGATGGTTATGTCAGGACCTCGCCACTCTAGTAAGCCCATCAAACCAAATCAAATCTCGTTTCTCAAGCACAATTTGTCTATCTGCATGGTTGCACTCGACGTGGATTCCTGTGTAAAGACCATTTACTATTCAGGGTATGATATTTCAAAATTTCATATTTTCGCTAATGATCAAATCCACGAGTTTGTTACAACATGTTTGACTTCATGCACCTCCCTTACATTCGATTCAGGTTGGGAGTGTCCGTCCCTCATCTAATCATGGGACAGTAAATTTGATCATCTCAAAGACTATCTCTATCCAAAATCACACTTATCCTATTTTCTCTCTTGTTATCATCTCCTTGGTCTTTTTGCAAAATTTTCACGTCAAATCTGCCCACTCATCACACCAGCAATCTCCCTGTGTGATGAACAGTGCAAAACCTATCACATGAATCAAGTTACTCTCATTTCACCACACCCCAACCAGTTTCACACATTCACAGTGCTAGCATCCTTTCTACATTTCCATGAGGACCATGATGCATGCAGACTTTTTCACCAGTTGCAGGTGGGTGTTCTCTCATGCCTAGTACACAATGAACTTCGTTCCCTCATTCAGATCATTCAAACGATTGTTCAAAAGGTTTCTTTATTCATGTCAAACAAGGAATCTGACATATCGACCAAATGGTCAGATTTCTCTTCTATCTTGGGTAGTTGTCATGTAGTTTATCATTTTCCCAACAATACATCTTATGATAGTTGCTTCGTGCACTATGATCTTCACCGTGTAACATCTTTCTTCTTAGGCTTCTGTCAAGCAAGTGAGGCACTTTGGCCTGCACTAATGGCCATGGAAAGTTCTCACTATCTTGACATGACTGATGAGAATGACTATATCCATCTATCCATATCAGATTCCCATCTTGATCCTATCTATCGAATCAGGAATCCATCTTCTCAAAGATCATGAATCTTTCAAAACAACAATCACAAATTTATGATTGAATCGCTGAATGGATGGAACAATATTACTTGGTGAGTTGTGTTGCAGATAACAAGCTTCAGTCCTTCCTCGCACTCGCTAAGAAACTTGGTGCAGAACAACACACACTTGCAAGAGGCCTCTGAGGTTTGTTGAAAAATGGTAGTCATGGAAGAGGTAAGCATGTGTGTTGGGTGGTTGTGACACATTATTCTACCCACAGGCAAAACCTTCTCTCTCATGTGCAAGTTTTTCAATTTTTTCATTTTCTGTTGCACACTAATTTTTATTTCTTTTAATCTCTCTTATCTTTGTGACTGTACGTCGGGTACACCTACAGTGGTTTCATTGGAAATTTCATTTCATGTAACCCCAACTGTTTAACATAGGAGTAGGAGTAGTGTTTTTGTTTTTGCTTGTCTTTGCTTTTTGGTTTGCATGTTTATTTGCTTGCTGACTTGGTTTCTTTGCTTACTATTTTTTTTTTTTTGGTTTTCTTAATACCTTAGTATTTTTTTTTCTGGAAATAAGTGTTGCCAACTACTACATTTTAGCTTTTGAATAGAGTATGTGGCTGAAACTTGAAGAAACTTGTGACACTACAGCACTTGGCTTGTCTTGTGTCCGTATTCTCTGTGCTTTATTGTAACCTTCAATCGATGAAGTCTTGATAGAGAATATGAACCATCTGTAAGGGAAATTTTGGTCCAACCATAAACTTGTGTCCACACTGGGAATCCCCATGTTTCTACTCGACCTTCTGCTCTGTGTGTTCAAGCTCATCCAACTAGTAGAAACAGAGAAGGGGAAAATCTAAACGAGAAAACCCATGTTAGAGGTCTTACATTCTTCTTTGAAGGAACAACCTCTTATACTTTCAATAAGTCAGGATCCCTCCTTCCCAAAAAATAAATAAGTTCCTATGCACAGTCCTCTTGAAAAATACAAAGGTGAAAGAAGAGAAAGGCTTCCTACGTAGAGAGGTGAAGCATGCAGCTCCACCGAAGTAGAGACCAGGCTCACTAGTAGTGAAGCAATGTGTGTGTTCCTGCATGACTCCACCAGGGTATTGTCCAGGCCTGCTGGCAGTAGAGCAACACCAGAATTGAAATCTTATACTTTGAAAATCTTCAACTCACGAGCTAAACTACCCTTCTCGGATTTGAAACACTGTGATCAAGCTAAACTTTTGATTGTGTTTTCCTGAGTTGGAAAAAGGTGAACCATGTATGTCCATGGGGTAAGTGGGGAAGCTGAAGTAATATGCATATCATCTCTATACTCCTCGAAAGACCAAGGCTCTTTGCTATCAAAGAACCAAAATAGAGAAGTTGGAGTTCTACCAGTGTCCAAGGGGTTTGAGGGGGGCGTGTAGCCCCCCTCTACGGGGTTCGAGGCAGCGGCCCGAGAAAATTTTTTTTGGACCCTATATTAGGTTGGGCGAACCTACCTATGGTTTTCGGTCCATGATATTGGATGCTTCGGCATGTATAAATATGTATTGTAACATTGAAAGGAATATAATGAAAAAT
>APFE030015905.1:0-10677 GCA_000404065.3 Pinus taeda | reverse complement strand
TATTAACCAATTATTGGATACTTTAGCTGGGAAAAACTCATTTTCCTTCTTAGATGGCTTTAGTGGATACAACCAGATTATCATAGCCTCAGGAGACCAACATAAAACAACATTTACCTGTCCTTGGGGAACATATGCTTACAATGTGTTACCATTTGGCCTGTGTAATGCTCCAACAACATTTTAGAGAGCAGTATTAGCTATTTTTACAGATCTACTCCATGAATGTGTTGAGGTATATATGGATGATTTTTCAGTATATGGTGACTCCTTTTACCACTCTTTGAAAAATCTTGAAAAATTTCTACAACGATGTATAGAAACAAACTTGTCCTTAAGAAATGAAAAATGTTATATGATGGTGAATGAAGGAATAGTCTCAGGGCATCATATCTCATCCAAAGGAATTGAAGTAGATCAAACCAAAATACAAATCATTGTTGAATTGCCAATTCCAACAAATAAAAAAGATGTAAGATGTTTTCTTGGTTATGCAAGCTATTATAGGTGATTTATTGCAAATTTTAGTAAGATAGCTTTGCCTTTGTTTAAACTTCTTGCGAAGGACGTAACTTTTGATTGGAATGGTAATTGTCAAATTGCTTTTGATAAGCTCAAAGAAAAATTATCCACAGCTCTAGTTTTGAGAGGACCAAATTGGACACTACCTTTTCATATCTCAACTGGTACATCTGAAACTATAGTAGGGGCTTCATTAGGCCAAAAAGAAGATGGTTCAACATATGCCATCTATTATATTAGCAAGAATTTGATCCCTGCAGAATTTAATTACACAGTTACAGAAAAGGAAATGCTCGCAATAATACATGAAGTGAACAAATTTTGCCACTACATAACTGGATATGAAGTCCTAGTTCACACTGATCACTTTGCCATTCAATATTTAATGATCAAACCTATTACTAATGGCAGGATCACTAGGTGGTTACTCTTATTGCAAGAATTCAATATCACCATACTAAATAGACCTGGGAAAGAAAACCAGGTAGCTGACTACTTTTCTAGACTTCAAAATCCATGTGAAGCCATCCAAGTTGAAGATTCATTTCTTGATGAACATTTGTTTGCAATTTCAGTTTCAACACCATGGTATGCTGATTTAGCTAACTACTTGTCCATAAGAAAAGTACCACCATCATTCAGCTCAAAGGAAAAGAAAGGCCGATCAAACAAAGTGCAAGATACTCATGGATTAACGACGATTTATTTTACACTAGTTATGACATGATTATTAGGAGATGCATTAGAGAGGATGAAATAATTGATTTACTAGCCTCTTGCCATGATCAACCTTGTGGTGGCCATTTTGCAGCAAAGAGGACAACACAGAAAATTCTTAGCCTTGGCTATTTTTGGCCATCAATTTTTAAAGACACAAAGAAGTATGTAAGAAGTTGTGACAACTGCCACCGCATGGGATGACCAACTACCTCTGATGAAATGCCACTCCAGCCGCAAGTGCATCTAGAGCCATTTGAAAAATGGGCTCTTGATTTTATCAGTCCCATCAGTCCACCATCCAAAGGTAAGAAGTACATTCTTATGTGTACTGACTATGTCACTAAATGGGCTGAAGCAAAGGCACTTGTAAGGGAAACTGAACAAAAAGTGGTCAATTTCCTATTTGAAGAAATTTTTGTTAGATATGGAGTGCCTAGAAAGATAGTCACATACCAAGGAACTCAATTCACGTCAAGACTGGTTCAAGAAATAACAGAGAAGTACCAAATCAAGCATAGTAGAAGCATGCTCTATCATCCACAGGCCAACGACCAAGTAGAGTCTACAAACAAAACATTAGAAGGCATCATGACAAAAGCAGTGGCCACAAATAGGAAGAATTGGGCAGACAAGCTTACTAAAGCACTTTGGGTATATAGGATTACTTGGAAAGGTACAACAGGGTTCTCACCCTACCAGCTAGTCTATGGTAAAGAGGTCACGCTGCCAATAGAATTCCAAATACATACATATAAATTGGAAGCAGATATAGAGATGGACCTTTCAGAAGCTTGGCAAGAAAGGATCATGTAGTTAAACCAGCTTGATTAAATGAGACGAGAGACCGTGCAAAGGACAACAATGATTTAGTAGCAAAGAAGACAATGGCATGACAAGATGATTAAGCAGAAGGAATTTCAAATTGGCGACTGGGCATTGCTCTTCGATTCCAAATTCAAGGATCATAAGGCTAAATTCACTACTCATTGGATAAGGCCTTATGAAATCCTTGAAATCTTTGAGAATGGATCAGCCAAAGTAACTTCAATAGACCAAGAAGGACAGACATATATTGTCAATGTATACAGGCTCCAAATCTACCATAAGCCTGTTGACAGAGAAGATTTTATGAAAACTGTTTCATAGGAAAAGGAGGTACAACTACTACAACAGTCAGCTGTAATATCCAAACCTTAATTTGTTTTGATTTTAGAATAAAAAATAAATAAAATAAAATAAAATAAAAGATAAAAAGTATAAAAAAACATAAAAATATAAAAAAAACAACAAAAATAATAATGTTTAGCTATGAAAACCAGATAAGGCATAGTATAAAAATGAATTCCTATGAGAAAACCAAGAAATTGGCTTGCAAGAATTCTTAGTTTTTAAATTTAGAGTACAAGAATAAAAAAGGAAAAGTCATTTTAAATCTTAAGAGCAAAGGACCAAGACTTGAGGACAAGTCAAACCATCCGTTGGGGAGAAGGAAGCCTAAACTTGTTCCTGCTTTCCCATTTCCTATCTTCAGCAGGAAAAGGTTTGTCTTCATTTTTAGCAAGATTATCAGAACATATCTCAGAAGAGACCTGTATCATTCATTCTTCCGAAGGGACCTGTTATTATTCAATTCTCAGCAAGGGACCTATTATCATTCAATTCTTAGTAAGGGACTTGTTATCATTCATTCTTCTGAAGGGATCTATTATCATTCAATTCTCAGCAAGGGACCTGCATTCACAACTTCTCAGAAAAGACCTGTTCAAAAGAAAAATTGTCATCATTTTAAGGTAAAGGCTCTATTTTGAGTACATTTTTACAATGGGATCTATTTAAAGGAAAATTACATCAGCAACGAGAAAGATTACATTCAAGTTGAAGAAAATCACAAAGAAGAAGCCAGTAACAAGAAATTCAAGAGAAGATTGGAACTTTAAGCAGACAGACATTTTATGGATACCATTACATTATGCCTAACCATATCAAATAGCAAGCTCCAACACAGAGATCATATCAAACAACAAGCTATTAAAGGACTGTAAGAATTGTAATTTTAAGTATTTAATTTATTTTATTAATTTCAAATTTTTGATGATGACTTGTGATAAATATTGATTTTAGTTTCTAAATACCTAGCCTATCCTATGTCATTCATTCTTACATCCTAAGTCCTACCCTTCTACCTATACCTTGTAACTATAACCATTGCTCAAATCAGAATTGAGCAACATATATCCCTATTTTTATATATCCCTATTTCTTTTACCTTGTATATATTCCTTAATCCTGTATAAATAATTCTAATCGACCCATAGTCATGGATACCAACAGACCTATCAAAACTAAGACTGATTGCATACTTAAGGATTGAATTTTCAAAGAGCCCAAGTCGTAAAACATAGGATTTATCAACCACAGTGCAGGTCATGAAGGATTTACGAAATTTGTATGGTTTTCAACCTACAAATTTCATTTTTAAAGCATGAAATGAATAAGGATAAGTGATCAAAAGTTTAGCAGTCTAATCAACAAGTCATCATAATTAATACTCTCATAATCTGAAGGCTATATAATCAATCGTAACACAGGACACGAAAGGTTATCATTTTAATATGAGCCGTTATAGCCATTTACGCTGCCAGGACTCCATAACTATCATAGCCAATTATGTTGTCAGGGCTTCATACCCGTCATAACAATTTATGTTGCTAGGACTCCATACCCATCATAACAATTTACGCTACTAGGACTTTGGAAAATCATAAACACTTGCGTGCAAGTCATTTCACCACTACCAAGATTCTGAAGATATCATTAAAAACCTTTGAGATAGGCTACGTGGAGAAATTGGGGATTTAATACATAAATAGGCCGTGAACGAAGGAAGAAAATGCATTCCTTGTAGAAAACACTTGTCTTGAAGGTTAAACATTGGTTTTATAAAGTAAATAGTGTTTTATGCATATGTTGACAATAACACTATCAACATACACGTAAAAAGGCACAACATTCACCAGAATTAAATTGAGGGAGATTTCGGCTTCATTGGCAATGTCCTCCAGGAGTTACACATAAAAATTGGGCCCAGGTAGTTGACTTACCATAAACTCTGGTAAAAAAATTTTTGTTTTACAGCAAGAAGGACTGCAGTAATTTTTTTTACAGTATGGTAGAATTATTTACAAACTATAAATTCCTTTCGAATATAGGATAACAGGACATAGCTTTTCCTTTCCTCTTATGGAAAATCGGGTAGAACCATTACAGTTCTACCCTTCCAGATATCATAAAGACTGTGTAGAGATACTTAGGGAAAAACGATGGCTGTCATTTTTAGAAAAACGCAGTGGGCATAACAAGCAAACAACAAAAGAATTTGCTTTTCATTTAATGGGGAGAGGATAGCTATAGGCAACCTATGATTTAGGGTCTCGAAGGACACCATTGCTCAAGCAATTGGTATAAGCCTAGAAGGAGAAAAATACTTTAAAACCAAACAATCTAAGGAGAAAAAATGGGTACCTTTTATATCCAGGTCAAGATTATCAGCAGTTGATTGGAAATCAGGAATCCCTAGAAGTTGGTTAATCCATCCATGTGATGAGATGGTTTATATAATTCAAAAATTTATAACTTGTGAAGGTAGATTGTATGTTGTATTCCTCTATCATATTAAGTTTTTGATGCATCTGAGAGGAGATTGTACTATAAGTCTAGCCTATTTTTTTTTACAAAGCCTGACAAAAATGTCTAAGACTATGCAGAAGCAAAGGAAGAATAAGGATACAAGTTTACATCATTTTGGCTTGATAAAAAAATTGATTGAAGATAAATTACAAAAGATGGGTATAACATTGGAAAAATTCTTGATCACTAATGAATTTGTCACTGATGAGGAACAGAGAAAGTCACAAGAAGGACAACAGAATTTACAAGAGCAGTAACATGTAGAGCCAGTGATAGATGTAGATGCCATAGAGGAAAAGTTTTTAGAATTTAGACAAAGCAATTCTATTCCATCCACCAGCAGTATCAGGACAAGAAGGATGGTGAGAGAAGATGCTGAAAAAGCCAACCAAGACAAAATTTTTACTACTTACACAAGAAAATATAGGAAAAGAAAGTTTGGGCAACAAAGGAAAGTTTTGGAGGAGGAGGATGTCCTACAACAAGCATAATATGACTATGTACAGGGATTGGAAGATAAAGAGAAAGAAACAAAGCAACAGAAACAACAGGTTTTAGGTAAGAAGAAAAGAAGATTGGAGAAAAAGGTTGAGAGGTTACAATAAAAGCTTAAGGAATCAGAAGTGCTAGAAAGAGTAATAAAAGTAGAAAATGAGGCACTTAAAATACAAAGCAAAAATCTTCAAGCAGAGAATGAAAAACTGAAGAATAAAGTTAAGAAACTCTCAACCTATAAAGTACAAGTTTGTAGAAAAGCCTACAAACTTTAAAAACAGAAGAAAGAAATTAAGACAAGGTATCAAATCCTGAAAATAGAACATGAAGCACAAATGAAGATAAATTCTCTACTTGAAGTAGCAGAGGCAGAGGCAGCAACAAAAGACAACACTTGATAGGTTAAGACTTGGTTGCATGAGGACATGAAAATTCTTAGGTTCAGGAGGATGTTGGTATCTAAATTTGACTGTCCATTCCACTTCAAATTCATATTCTAACCATCATTCTTGGCCATTTAACCTTTATTATTGAACAATAATGCTTAGAAACTAAGTCGTACATTGTCATTTTTGTTATTTTAAGCTTGGGATTAATATTTGAAATTTTTATATTTAGATGACATTTTTCAAAAAAATCACAGGAAGTTGTAACAACCTGTGATTGCTTTACTGATTGACATGCTGCAGCACAAGTGGGAAAATTCGAAGACTTTGGACATAAAGTGCAATGTACAAGGATGGTGAAACAACTATTCACTTTCAATTTTGGAGAAAACAAGTGTCCAGTCAAAGCTGGTCAAACCCAGCCACTTCATCACTTTTTCATGATTTTTGTGCACAAGATATTTTCCAGTTTTAGAATTTTTGCATAAATCGAGGAACAGACCTAAATTCGACCTCCTTGGGATGTAATTAATAAAATATTGTTAGTATTAGATGGAGAAACAATAGTTGCTTTTGTTAGAGGATTCACGATAAATAACCCATATGGGAAAACTATGTTTTAGAATGGTTTTTATAAACATATGAGAAGACAGCTTGTGTATCTGTGATTCCAGACTTAATACAAACTTCTTCAGCAATTTTATGTCTCAAGATTTAGTAGCTACACTCTTCTTAATCATCTCCTAGTGTGCTTGTGGAGTGTTGAAGTGCCCTCATCACTTTGCTGGAACACTTTATATTTACTCTGTTTTTCTTACTAGCTGCAAATTCGAATTTAGCAGTTAATCATTTCATGTTAGAGTTAAGGTTATGTTAGTAGAGTTATCAGTTAAAGAGAACTTGAATTTGTTATGAAGAGAGAGCCTTGTAAGAGGATTCAACTAATCTTGATCTTGGAATTGATATTTGGATGCTGCTGACATTTCAACTTCCAGATTTATTTGCTAGCTTTAATTTTAAAGGATAGTTTTAGTTTTCTTTTTGAAGTGATTTAAGAATGGAGTTTCAAAATCCAATTTTTAGTTTGGTAAATGATTATTGTAAGAGATGTAACTGATATTGGTTTATAAAATTGCTTATCTTATGCACTGTGTGATTTAAATTGAAATTACTTTGGGCTGTTGTGATTGTAAAAATTGTTTGAAGCAATATTATTGTAAGGGAATGTAGAATTACAATCAATCATCAACACTCTGCTTTTGTTATTCTACAACCAGAATTCCATAGGACTTGTTTCTCTTAGATTGATGTTTGAATGATTTAAAAAGAATAATAAAGGATCTTTTGTAGGAAGCACTATTAATTTAGTCCATTAGGTAGCCATTAGAATTTTAGAGCCTTCTAGATCTATATATTTTAGCTAAGCACCTCTAATTTTACTTTCCTGGGTTGATAAAAGAATTAAGAGCTTAACTTGCCTTGGTAAGTTGGGACCAAACAAGCATTTTAATCTAAGTGTTCATAGACTTAATGTACTTACCTCGTGGTCCTTTGAGGAAGCATCGCTCAGCCTCGTTGTAGCTTACCGTAGTGTATATTGTGAATTGAGTAATGAATCCTCCTATAAATCGATCGAGCCAGTGATCAACAACTCATGCAATCTTATCTTCTGATGCTTCAAATCTGCGCACCAACTCTGGGGTCCACCAAATAGGACTGTTAAGCTTGCACCTTCCTTGGCTATCTGCTAGCTTCGCGATCCACTTGTATAGCTCAGTAGAGAAAGATGTGAAGAAAATTTCATGGATCTCTATGTATAGGTAGTAGTCTAACCACTCTTCTTTTGATAGTCGTCAATTCCTGTTGTCCTGCGCCATGAACTCGTGAATTATTCTATCCAACCAACCTTCAATTTCTTTCTTAGTTCAATTCCAATGATATGACATCAGACATCTCTATGGAGATTCCAATCCCGACAACGGAACCATTTGTTCACTTGTTGGGGCCTGACCTAGGTTCAGAGTTAATTAGCCAAACAAATCACTTTACTACTGGCCCTTTCGACAATAGTCCATGGAGTGCGGATTGAGGTCTCACCGGAAGCAGTATGGGGGGATGCTTGAACCAGGTTTCCACACCCTTGAGATGTCTGAGGGTTTGATTTAGTCCAACTATGAATACTTCCGTGTAGGTTACTTCGCACCCTTCCCTGACCTATGAGGCCTTCATGGCTTGGTTCTATTTGTCTTCGCGCAACCCTAACTAGGGGTTGTGGGGATTTTGCGCTGCTAGAGAAGTGATCTGCACTATTTCCCCAAGTCACCCCACAGATATTACTTATCTTCTTACAACAATTAGTTATCTTCGCATAAATAGATACCTTATATTATATTCACTTACTCAACACATTCATATAAGTTTGCGTAGTAAATAAATAGTAAACTTGCAATTCATACCCAATATACTTCAATGCATAAAACAGGAAAAGATACACAGAAATATGGTAAAACTTGTCTTTATTAATGCTTCCAATGATTACAGACTCAACCTGCCCTATGCACTTAACTGTAGGGGTCCACACACTCAACTGCAGACTACTAGGCCTATGTGCACTCAGTTGTAGAGCCTTCTCCTATTCTACGACCCAAAGACACAACTCTACACTTTGACTCACTGCTTCATCGATTGATTTCCTCCTGTAATTCTCCAACTCTCTCTTTACACTTAAAGCCTCGCTCTATTTATACAATCCCATGGTTCGTGGACCATGGGTAGATCTCTCAAATTGACACTACATTTACAAAAGTGAGGGCGGACAACCCTCTGAATCATTTACAATCTTCACGCTCTGCACCCACGAATTGTAGAGTCTTTACAATGGACTTAGTCAAAACTTTGGATTTAAGCCCCAAAACTTGCCTTGGCGGGATCCCATGCCCAACAGACACCCAGGTTCGGAATTAATTAACCAAAAAAATCCCTGTACTACTAGCCCTTTCGGCAATAGTCCACGGAGTGTGGAATGAGGTCTCACCTAAAGCAGCATGGGGGGATGCTAGAACCAGGTTTCCACACCCTTGAGATGTCTGAGGGTTTGATTTAGTCCGACTGTGAATACTTTCGTGTAGGTTACTTCATGCCCTTCCCTGGCTTGTGAGGCCTAGTTATATTTGTGTTCGTGCAGCCCTAACTATGGGCTTTGGGGCTTTTGTGCTAGAGGAATGATCTGCACTATTTCCCTAAGTCACCCCGCGGATCTTACTTATCTTCTTATAATAGTTAGTTATCTTCGTATAAAAAAATACCTTATATTATACTCACTTACTCAACACATTCATATAAGTTTGCACAGTAAATAAACAATAAATTTGCAATTCATACCCAATATACTTCAATGCGTAAAATAGGAAAATATACACAAAAATATGGTACAAATTTTCTTTATTAATGCTTCCAATGCCTATAGACTCAACTTGCCCTATGCACTCAACTACAGGGTCTGTGCACAAAGCTCTGGACTACTAGGCCTCTGTGCACTCGGTTGCAGAGACTTCTCCTACTCTATGACCCAAAGGCACGACTCTACACTTTGATTCACTACTTCATTGATTGATTTCCTTCTTTCCTTCTTAAACTGAGACTACATTTACAAAAGTGAGGGTGGACAACCCTCTGACTCATTTAAAATCTTCATGCTCCGTGCCGACAAATCATAGAGTCTTTACAATGGACTTAGTCAAAACTTGGGCTTTAAGCCCCAAAACTTTCCTTGGGGGGATCCCACACCCAACAGGCCCCCAACACAAACATCATGACTTGCCCTCGAGTCACTCTATTGATGCAGAGATCTTCATGCAAAGACCTCCAAACTCTACTCAGATGGCTGCAAGGTCGACAACACACTGAGAAGCTATCTGTTGTATCTCTTGTACATGTTGTTCTGATACCGTGGTAGGGGTGATTTTAGGGGCAAATGTTCACCCTTTGGCGAAATTAAGGGGTTTTAAATTTTTAGTGGGCGAATATTTTGTATCATAGTACATTTTTACAAATCACCTCAAATAGCCCACCTTATTTTAAGGGAGAGGGTAAAAAAGCTAAATTTAGCCCTTGAAATTAGAAGTTACAATCTTCCATTCGCCCATTTTCAAGAATAGGTTTTATTTAAGTGAATCCTATGGGCCAAAGGCCCAAATACCATATGTATAAAAGAGGTATGGTAAATTAATAAAAATATAAATAAATGATAGGTATGGTAAATAAAAAAAGCATTTTTATATTTACTCCATAAGTCACCTTATATACATGCAAGGGTGTAAACAAATAAAAATATAAGTAAAGTGGAGGTATGGTAAATAAATAAAAAGTCTTTTTATACTTACTCAAAATGTATGGTAAATAAAAAAAAATATAAATAAACTAGACGCATGGTAAATAAATAAAACCTTTTTTTATATTTAGTCCATAACCCTCGTGCTATTTAAAGTGAATCCTATGGGCCAAATACCATATTTGTAAAAGAGGTATGGTAAATTAATAAAAATATAAATAAGCGAGAGGTATGGTAAACAAATAAGACATTTTTTTATATTTACTCCACAAGTCACCTTATATTTAAGAACACTAAAAAAATGCGTTATATTTAGATGAAACATATGGGCAAAATACTATGGAACAAATACCATGGACTATATTATTATTAATACGATGCAAAAAAACATTATTAACCCTAATATTAGTATTAATAGAAATAAAAATGGCACATGGTATTGACCCATGGTATTCACCTAGAATGTAGCCTATTTAAATGGGGGAATTAAACTAGCATAGATCCATCTTTACTCTGGATCTAATATCGTGATATGCA
>APFE030015898.1:0-16354 GCA_000404065.3 Pinus taeda | reverse complement strand
ACTCCCCCCCTTGATAGTGATTGTCGAAAACACTGGGTTTTCCTCATATGTTGCCTTTCTTCTAGTCATGATAACTTTATATAAATTGGGTTATGGTTTCATTTTAAGTCCCAAATATGCTCTCCACTCTTAACTTCATATATCTTTTCTATTAAGCTTTGTGAACAAATCACATAGTCAACAACACTTGCCCCATTGTATGTGTTACAAGTGAAGTTCATGGACCTTTTCCATCTATCTAGATCATTGCAAATAATTACGTTGAAAGCACCACACAACGTAAACAACTCCTATCCAAAATGATTGCTAACTTTTTCATTTTCTCATCATCTCAAGCATTGGGGATTCTCCTCTCCAGTGAGCCAAATAGGGTTGTGATCCTCTTTGCAATAAAGACTAATAACTTGTTGATTTTTTGTTCCAGCATTGAAATCTCCCACTAAAGAACTTCTCCCTACTAAGAATACATGGCAATATCTTGCTTTAAGGTTGCATATGGATCCTTGTTGTCTAGCCCCTTATTTTTGTAAGTTTTTGAGACTTGAGGGGCAAAATAACACACCGCGATTATAATGTGATTCACATTCTCTAGTATTTTGAACCATAAATAATGTTTATTTGCATATTCTTTAATTAAATGAATGCGACAACCTTCTTTTTCTTTCACTAAAACTAGTATTCCCCCATAAACTTTGCCATTTTTTGCTGCCTTGTTCCAAACTGCTAAATTCAAATAACCATCAACCATAGGAGTTTTGCAACCATCATGTTCATGAGTTTACATGAGACAAATTATGTCTCTACCTTTCGCAATAGGCCCTAACCCATGTCCCCTCCTCCAAGGGTAAACTCTATAATTCCAACAAACTAGAGTTTGGTAGACCTGGGTAGGATTCAACTGTTATGTGGTTTGACACATAAGACTCAAAATTGAGCTTCACTCGTTTTCATCCATGTTGATTTTGTGTTTTCCTCCCTATTATAGAATTATCTGTGTTTTCTTTACTGTCAACTTGTTGCCCTGTTTTTCCATGAGGCCCAAGCACTGCAATAATTGCTTTACCATTGTACAACCATGCCCTTTTCCCGTCATTTCTTGTTGTTATAATTTTCTCCACTTATTCCCTTCTCTCCTCTTGTTGTTTGTTGGTTAAATCTTCATCTAGGAAGAAGTGTGAGCCTTTTAAGAGTTTCTTTTTGCTTAAGAGATGGTGTTTGTCTTGCATGCTTTCCATGATGACTTTTATGGGTCGATGCCTCTTTGCACATATTTCCCACTCTCATTGCTTGGAAAAATTCCCCTTTCCAATGTAGTTTCTCTTTCATAAAGTCCCTTGTTAAATTGAGAGTGCTTTCATTCTTCCCTTAATCTCTTATTCCCTTGATAATAAAGTTTGTTTCCCTATCCTTTATTTCTTTGTGTTCTCTTTCCTATGCTCTACGAGCACTTACATATTCTTCTTCCCCTATCCTTATGTAACCATTAGCATCCTCACTGTCTAGCTTTGATTTCTTTTGTATTGTCTTTCCTATTGTTCTTTTTTGTCTTCTCTATCGAAAGGTCTACTTGTTGAGATACTTATGTGTCTACTGGAGTTACTTTAGAAATTATCACATCCTTGTTCACTGCTATTGATTCTTTCATGGATTGCCACAATATATTCATGTTTTGCCACTCTTGTTTTCCTTTCTCTAAATCCTAACGTTGTTACATGTTCTTTTATATTTCCATTACCTTCCATTAAACATCAATTTGCAAATGTGATCTCTGAAATTTTGCAGTCCCTTTCCTGTTCTTTGGCTTTCAAAATTTCGAACCTTTTCCCTGCCTTCATCAGTTCTTGGACATACAGATCTCATTACCAAGTAAGAGATGTAGATGTGGGACTGTAAATGGTTAACTCTTCTTTATTTTTGTTGCTCTTTTTTTTTTTTTTTGGAATTGTTTTCTTCTTCTTTTTTTCCCATTTAAAGCGAGCAAGCCTACATCTTAAAATGCCTCGATATTGCTTTGTATTTACCCAAATCCACTTCCATGTTTTGTTTGTTGAAGCAATTTTGACTTGACCCAAATGATTTATTTCCACAAAACACAAGGTTTCGTTGCTATTTTTAACATTTACTATTGATTTGATTTCCATTTTGAGAAGAGGCCACACACTAAATATCCTTAAGCTGAAGAAAACCCTTTTTTCACTTTATTGGTTTCGAACCAGAGATGTGTAACAAAAAAGATGAAACCCTAAATGTTCATTCTAGAGGTTCTTGTAGGGTCGTGCCACTGGATCTTCAACGACCACGTCCCCGCTCATTTTGGAGCCCTGTCCTGGAGCCAACCCTACAAGTATTTCCTATTAATATTCAACTTAGCTAAGACACATGCATTCACCCTAACAATCCATTAATGATGCCATGTAAGATATTGTGCCATGTTAGTTAATTATGTCGAAAGGCGTTTTCTCTGTGGGGTTGGAGTGAACAAACACTATTCACCCCAACCAATCACAAAGTTGCATTTTCATCCTCCTCTGTCCACTGAAAATGTGACACGTCACTTCTCTATCACCATTTGCTAACTATGTCGCGACTTTGTCATCCTAGATTCATTCACACATAGGTCGAGTTGAAGCATAACTAATAGAAGAAACTCTAAAGAGGACTTGGGTGAAATGTTAAAACTTTATTTTTGCCTTAATTATTTCAAAATGGAAGGACCTACACCACCTCACCATTGTTTCTCAGAATTCAACATTTAAGAGTGTGAAGGAAGCTTTTGCAATGAGGTTGTAACTTGTGGAAACCTGTTAGAAGTGTCGATCAAATTTATGGCATGGACTAAAGAACCATGCTCTGAGTGTTGACCATCACCAGATCGAAATTTTTCATGTCAATCTTGGGTTTAGCGCTACATGATGGAGCGTTGTTATTCAATAAGGAGCAAAATATCACTACGGGAAAAATGCATTGGAAGAGCTTTAAATTGTTGGAGTTGTTGCTTTGGAGCTAGGTTCTCTAGTGGACTCTAGGGGATCTAGGAATCCATTGATAAAATCACAAGACCTTATGATCCAGGAAAACATGAATAGGACGTTTTGATGCACCGCCTAGATATTCCCACAAGATCCATGTAGTCACACACAAGAACTGTTACCTCAATCCTTCCATCATGCTCAGTTATGAGGTCCCGGTGACACAAGATGTTCTTGTGATGGGCATGCTTCAAATATTCGATCTCATGCATCAGACTACGATATCCATTATTGTCCATGCAATTATTTGCTAGTTTTAAGCACATGGCCACAAGCATTTTGTCTAGTCCTGGATGGACCGCCTTGTACACCATCTCAGATGTGCCAAACCTAATGATATAATCATTGCTGGAGTTATTAGTAGCTTCTACTATATCTCTGTATTTTATTATATCTCACCCATCTCTCAAATTAATACATGTGGTCGTAGCACCCTCATTTTTATGGCGTTCCTTCCTCGACCTTGATATTTTTATCATGTACATCAACGCAAAGGTTGAAAATGGTTATGGTCCCAAAACAAGTGATGGTAACCCCCACCATTCCTATTGAGCTTATTCTTTTCTTATTACATGCAACTTTTGCATCAGAACAATTCTTTGTTGCCAAAGGTCCACAAAGGCCTAGATTCCCCTCATATGCATTATGCAAACCTTGTAAACATGCCCTCGATGAAGGAATGCTCCTTGTAAATTCATTGAAAGAGAAATTGAAATGATCCAGACTGCTCATGTCTAGGAAAGACAGGGGAATTTGACCAAATAACTCGTTATGGGAGACGTCCAAGGATTCAAGGAACGCCAAGCTTCCTATATCAGGAGGAAGAGGTCTTGAAGAATTGTTCCAACTTAAATCTAACCCGTATATGAGATTTTCTGCAAGCTTTCCCAATTCCATTGGATTGGTCATGCTTAGTTTATTTCTGGCTAGGTACAATTCCACTGATAGTCCGCAATTCCCCAATGAACCAGGGCTCCTTCATGTCAATGCATTTACACTCGAATTTAATTTCTCTGACACCTGAAGGTGACCAAAAACTGCTAGTATGCTTTCTTCCAACGAGTTTCCACTGATTTTTAAAACCCCCAAATTAATTAAATTTTCTATTTTTGGAGGAACTGTTCCAGTGAGAATATTTAGGCTTAGATCCAACTTTCCCAGTTTTCTCAACACTCCTATTTCAATAGGAATGACGCCACAAAGATTATTATCCATGACCAGAAGATTAGTAAGGTTCTTCATCTGTCCTATGGAAGAGGGTATACTTCCATGGATTTTGTTATGAGAAACCTCAAGGTAATTAAATGGGGAGAGAATAGAAATATTACATGGTATGAAGCCTGTGAAGAGTCTGTTCTGTAGCTGGATGCATTGTAGTGAGATGCGGTCTTGTAGAAGGCTGGTGATGTTCCCCTCCAGCTGATTGTCGTAGATGGCAAGATAGTTCAACGACCTAGTGTTATATAACCCTGAAGGAATGGATCCATTTTGTCTTCTGGAAAAAGATTGGAGGTCCTCTCAATAGTTTTTTTTTGGACTCTCGGGGATCAAATCCCGAGACCCTATGGTGATCTCGATTGAAGAAATTGAGGTTTTACGAACCAAGAGCTAGGGGCTACATTTTGTGGATAGCCAAATCTATGTTTGATTTCATTATTGAGTGTAATCTTATCAGAAAAAGTTGTATGTTTGTTACTGGGTGGAATCAAGAAGATTTAAGAATTGAGTAGCTAATGGTCTTGGAATGTGAAGCTTGATGCTATTAAATCTTGTAATGTGTTTTTCAACCAATTTGTGAGCCCTCCATTTATGTTAGCAGTTCGATGTGGTGAGAAAGTAATCTTGTCCAGTAGAGGATAGTTCGAACTATTCCATTACAACAAAGAATCTTCAGAAGCGTCGTTGAAGTGCGTTGAGGAATCTCTAGCAAATTGATTGTCGAATGAAACCACATTGTGTTTGTTGTACATACCCGCATGGAAGATCCTGCAATTGAATCATTCAAAAAGCCTGGTGGTTTCCTCTAATGCAGAGAGCTTAAGCATATTTTGGGTCATGTCCAACAGGTGATTTTTTTTTTCTTCTCAAAATCCCATGAATCTAAAACCTGTGTAGATTAGTTAGTCAAGCGAGAGAGACACCGAGGGAGCATAACAATGGCGGGAGGATCTAGAATCTACGCAAAAGACATAGCGGTGGAAGTATGTTCATGTTTTCATCCTCACCATTATAACTAAAGAATTCCCTATTAGATAATAGACTATGGCAGGCCCGATATGAGATATTAGATTCTGAGCAAGGAATTTGATAGTGTTAGCTCTCCTCAACTCAACAAAAGGGTAGTTGCATCTCTTTCAGAACCTTTAACTTATCTTTCCTAATACTTGAACCAATTAGAACATCTCTCACAATGTTGTTTGTCCCTACTCTCTACTGAACCCGTGTGTCTCTTTGCCACAATTCTAGTATTGAATCTAAGCAAGCATAAATTATTGAGGCCTTTGGATTGAAAGTTCATGGCCATGGAAGTTCATGTGAACATGTAGTGGAAACAAGTTCATGGTGGGTTGTGTGAACATGTAGCGGAAACACGTTATGGAGATGAAAAACTTATTTGTGAACAGGTAGTGGAAAGACGTTGTGGAAACGAAAAACTTCTAGGAGGGGCTTTGCAGATTATTGTTGGCTGGCGACAAAATATTACCATGGTCGCCATGTAATGGTCATGCGTGTTGGATTAGCCATCATAAACTTCACAATTTGGGCTGAGTGGAAGATTGAATTAATATAAAAAAGTTACATTCTATTTTCATTTATAAGCATGTACTTCTTTGTTAAAGTATTAACTCTAGTAGGATTGTATTTGTATATCTCCATTGAGTGAAAAAATGCTCCCATCCGTTGGCTTGTGGCTAACTCACAAGGTATGCAACTCATGGATTACACAATTGTTATAACTGGAAATTAAATTAAATTTTTCTCTATTTTGTTAGAAAACATTGCTTTGTCCCTCATCAAACTTTTTAGCTAAAAAACTTCATAGAAAACAAATAAAATTGAAATTTTGTTTAACGGTCAAATCTTTGATCATATTAGAATTTTTTTGTTATTGAACATATTTCATTTGACATGCAATCATGAGATATGCATGTCTAGATTTTATTTGCCATTTCAATTTTGCTTATGGCCCATTTATGGTACAATATTAAGTTTCTTAGTTTATAAAGTGTAGTGTAAATATTAGAAATTAGAAATTATGTCTATTTATATTATTTTATGAATTTTAATAAAAATGTTATATATAGCATAGTCTAATTAATAGATGAAATGGGGTTTTGAGCATTTTTTCTAGTTAATTGGGGTTTTGAACATTTTTTTTCTAGTTAATTTTGTTCAAAATCTGATAGAGATTTTTTAAAATCACAAGTTATTTAATTTATAAAGATTGAGGGCCTCAAACATTTTTTAGGGTGTTGGATATATTTATGGATTCAAATGTGTATTTTAGATAATAATAAAACACAATCTTACTAAAATTTGCAGTATCAGATGACCATATAACTATTTTGTCTATTAGTTATATTAATTGGGTTTAGAGTATGTTTAAAAAGTAATTATGTTTGGTTAAGAGCTTTTATTTTTTGAGGGAATGAAACATGTTAAAGGTCGAAGGCTCAAAGGCATGTGGCTATGAGCCAACTTCCATTAATGGCTATTCCCATCTGCTAATTTGAAGACTAAATTGTTTATAAGTTTCCCACTATATAAAAAACTATATATATATTTTTAAAATTACATAATTTATAATTAGCAAACTAAATTGTTGTAAGTTTTCCACTATATAAAAAACTATATATATTTTAAAAATTACACAATTTAGATAAATATATAGAAAATTTTGAATTTATATTATACATTAAACTTATCCATTCAATGCATTTCAAATAATGAAATATTATATTTTTCTTCAATATAAAATAAATTAAAAAATTATCTTTATATACTTTATAAGATTTTGAATATATGAAAATAAACTTAAAATTACTTTATGCATTTTATACTTTCAATTTTGTAAAAAAAAAGGTGCTCAGCTCCAAGTTCCTTGGTACTCTACATCTAGAATAGACCTTGGTTATTTTTTTCTTAATTAAAATTATATATATATTTTTTTTAAATAGAAAACCTATAATAATAATTATTAAAACTAGTAATAGAACCAATTCTCATTAACTGCAATTACAAATATAAATTTACTCATAACTATTTTCAAAAATAAATTACATTTTTTATAAATATAAACCATACCACTCCTCATATACACATTTATTTACCTCTGAATAAAATTACCATTAATTATTTGTTATTATAACCCACCTTCCTCAATCACATAATCATAATGCGACACTACTCATAATGCAAGTTGAAAACATTATTAAATTTCATAATGCAACATTACTCAATCACATAATCATAATTTGATGATAAATTGCATGGTCTTTTAAGCCATAACGGCAATATTTTCAAAATGACTTTGAAAAAACACAAATAATCAAACAAATATGATTACCCGCGCTCTTCATTCAGTCTGTGTTGAATTTGAAGGGAGGGTTTGGCCGCAGAGGTTTCGTCTGAACCTGATGCGATGTGATGCCCAGAGAGCAGTCTTTCGTTGGTTGCGTATGGGCGAGCAGATTGTGATTTTGCCGGTGTTTTTTCGGTTTTTGGTGGGTTGTTTTATTTTTATTTTTTAAATATTTTTGCGGTTGCCACCGTTCTCTGGTTGTAACTTCTTGTTGCTGCCATAGATTTTGAATTTTTTGGTTCTGCCTTTTTTAAAATAATTTTTGCTGTTCTGCTGCATTTTATTTTAAGCATGGCCATGCTATTTGTGGGTTTGATATATTGTTTTTCTTTTCTGTTTGATTACCAATTTGTCCATGGTTTTATTCCTTTTAATTTAATGGATGTGAAAATGAAGACGGTCCAAAATAGCCCAGCAGGCACAGGTGAAGGTAAGTATGCATAGGTTCATTTATTTCCTTTTTGTGAATTTGTGAATTGTGGTAGCTGACATCAAATCTTGTCTGATTGTAGGATTTGGCCGACCTTATGAAATCCGGCCAGAGTAGACGAGTGAGATGGAGAAATAGCAATTGCGATGGCAAGGAAAACAAATTATCTCTGGTGGCACCTCTTACCTAACGCCAGTGGGAAACTAGTAATGAAGCTTACATGTGTTAAGGTATGAAACGGTATACAAGCCCTGCATGAAAATCACTGTATATAATTATTATTATTTAACCCTGTGGATGGGGATTTTCATAATTGATGGAACAGGGGCTTAAACAGAATCAGACGGTAAGAGTGGAGGAGCGAGATGGAGGCCCCTTTTAACTAACGCCAGTGGGAAATTAGTAATGAAGCTTACAGGTGTTAAGGTATGAAACTGTGTACTAGTCTTCCATGAAAATGACTGTGTATTATTATTGTTTAAATTTGTGGATGTGTATTCTCAGAATTGGTGGAACAGGGGCTTAAACAGCGTCAGACGTGCTGGGAATGGCCGTGATCTATTATGGATGATGCTGGAAGCTGCTTTAATGAACCCAAACTGGAACACCTAGTTCGCAGGTTCGAAGGAGACGGCGAAACCATATACAATTCGAGGCCTCAAGGTTCCAGTACGAAAGTTACGAACTCAATTTCGAGACGGGAAGCGGAGAGAGATGATGATTATCAGCGCCAGGGTTTGCCCTTGTCTACCGTGAACTATGAGAAGTCTGCGGGCGCGCAAACCCTAGAAGAGCACCAAAAGACATACGAAACCTGGAAATAATGTTCTGCATTTTTAAAATAATTTTTGCTGTTCTTCTGTATTTTAAGCATAGCCTATTGCGGGTTTGATATCTTGTCTTTCTTTTCTGTTTGTTAACCATTTTTTCATAGATTTGAGTTTAATGGATGCGAAGAAGGCTGCCCAAAATAGCCCAGCTGGCACAGGTGAAGGTAGGTATGCTTAGGTTAATTTATTTAATTTTAATTTTTGGTGAATTTGTGAACTCTGGTTGTTGACATCAAATCTTTGTTCGATGTGCTATAATTGTAGGATGCAGCCGACCTGGTGAAATTCGGTTAGCGTGAAGGAGTGACATGGAGAAATAGGTTAGGGTACTCAGATTCTTTCGCTTTCATGGTGAAGCAGGACTGCAACTGCGATGACCAGGAAAAAAGTATTATCATATCTGAAGACACCTTTTACCTAACGCCATTGGAAAACTACTAACGAAGCTTGCGTGTGCCCAGGTACGAAACGTTATACAAGCCTACATGAAAATCATTGTATATTATTATTTAAACTTGTGGTTAATCATGATAATGGTGAACGGGCGGCCACCGCTATGACATTCAGAATGATGGGGCACACAAATATTTCGTTCTCCAACTTCTTTGGATCAGTGGAGGTGGTGGAACTTTTCGGACACCCAATCGTTCGTAGATGTAGTGGGGCGCAGGGGAAGGCGAAGGAGGAGGTATTTTGCTTCAATTTAATTCCTATTCTGTGACATTTATATAATTTGTGTTTTCATATATGCTATTTATTTATATCATTTGTGTTTGGGATATGCTATTGGATGGAGCAATTCTTGCCTAATCCTCCATTGACCCAAGAGCTATATATTTTTCTTTAATCACATTTTTCATAAAGCTTTCAATCCTTGTCAAATAAATTTTTTGTTGCTAAAGGTTTTTCTTCTACCCTCATCTTAGTTTCACAAGTTTCTTTCTCTCAAGCAACCGTATTCCTTCCGTTTCTCTTTTTCTTGTCTACAATAAGTTAAATAACTTCTATTATTTTTTCCCAACATTTCTTTTTGACTAAAGCTCCATTGGATAACCACACATGAATTAGTCATCCTTCCTTCAATCTTTTATAGAGCCAATTCCAATCCTTGAATTTGTAGTTGGTGGGTTCGAGGAAAAACTTTAGATATTTTAACCTTGCATCAATATTTGAGCAAATTGCCTCTCTAAACCTTCTTCTAGGCCATTGAAGGACACTCAGGGTTTATGAACATTCGCCTACATCCAATTTTCCTTATTGTATTTCACCTACATCCTTTTTCCTTATTGTATAACTCAAGGATCTTTTTATACTTTTCTACTTCCCTAATTGTTCCCATGCCAAACAAAACTACATCACCCACAAAAAGTAAATAGGATAAATAGATTATTTTCTCATTTTAATGCCCTTTATCGCACCTTCCCTTTTAGATGCATTGACCATTTTGATTAAACCTTCTGCAACCAACAAGAATAAGAAAGGACACACAGACATCTTTGCATTAGACCCCTATTAGTAAAGAAGAAATTGGACATCGACCCATTAATTGATATAACAAAGGAAGTAGAGAAACCCCATAATCTAATTTACTACTTAAGATCTCATCCCAATTTGAATCAAAGTAATCCCATTATCTAACTAGCTCTTCTTATTATAAGACTTAGCTAAGTTTAATCTCATCATCATAGTTGAATTTTTTGACTTTTATTATATGTAGTCCTCCTTGTGCTATTCTCACCACATCATGATTTTTCCTATTGTGAAGAAAGCCAAACAACTCTGAGATGAGGTTAGGGAAAATATTTTCAAGCCCATTTGCTGAAATTATTGTGGAAATGTTGCATAAAGAATTGCATGGTGAGATAGGGCCATAAGTGTCAAAGTTCTATGGATAATTTTTCTTTGGAATTAGAACTATAAATGTGTCATTTAGTGCACCCAATAGTTAATGAAAAACTTTAGATTCTTTTATCACTCTTAGCAACTCCTCTTTTAGTAAGTCATAGAAAGAAGAATAAAATTCCATTTTCCAAATATAGAATTGGAGTATTTTCCATCTTAAAAAATTGTAGAACTGATTTGAGTCCTTCTTTGGCCACTTTAGCTTCAAATTTCTCATTTTGTTGTCCTTAATTTTCGTTAATGTTTGTCTTAGGATATCCTTGGAATAAAATTTTGAAGTTCTTTACTATTTATGCTATCTTTGAGAATTTTCTTAGCTCCTTGCCATCTTTATTACTTATCTTCCATGTATTTTGATGTTTTACATAGTTTTGGAAGAATATAGTATTCTTGTTGCCCTCTACCAGCCAAGTATCCCTATTCTTCATTATCTACCTTACTTCTTCTCGTCGCAATAGCTTTATTTTTATTCCTTCTCACGTTTTTAGATTAGCATTCTTCTTTTCTATAATGATTCCTTCCTTATCTGTTTCAAACAATTCCTTGATAGGTTCTTTGGTCTCAATAAGCTTTTGTTTAACACTCTAGGACTTTTTCTTTGTCCACTATGCTATTATTTTTTAAAATTCCATCAAATTTACCATAGATTAATAAATAACTGTCTCCTTTGTATTAGGCTCATATTTCTTCCAATTTTGAGTGATTCTTGAAACTTCTTCTTTTCACAAATGATGGATAAATTTGAAGGGCCTTGGGGTTTCTTCTCATCCTTTTCTAATTGATATGGCTAAGTGATCTAAAGATCTCCCTACCCTTAACCATGACTTAAGTCTTTCCACATCCTCGAAATCCTTTTCTGTTACCAAAACCCTATCTAATCTCCTTGATGCCCCCTCCCTTCCTTTTTTTAAGATCCTCCATGTTGGAACTCGACTAATAGGTTTCACATTGTAGAGCCCTGAATCTTTAAACCTCCAAGATAGATAAGCTATCAATGGGTCTTGTTTGGGATTCCTTTGTCCTTGCGTGCACACACACACACAAAAGACTTCTCCAACCTTCATTGCCAGATTTAGATCACTCCCTATGATGACATAGCTTTGACCATAGTCTAAACTCTACAATTGCCCTAGAACACCTTTCTATCTCCACATGGGCCATAAAGATAGATGAAGGAAAACATTTTCCTCAATTCCTTGAACCTTAGTTGACTTTGGATACCTATAGGTACAAATGATGTATTATTAAGTTCCATAAAGTTATTCACTTCTTTTAATAGAGGTTTCCCAAATCTTAACCTTGTGAACTTTTAGCCTTAGGGTTGTTATAAAATATAGAACAAAACAACAATGGGAATTGAGCAATATTTTTAATCCTTAACAACCTACTATTATAGGTAGTTCACATTCATTCAAACAGTAGTGTGTTAGGCACCTTGTTATAGCTAGGTTGCACCCTATGCAATTTTTATGCTTTGATGCAAGCGGTTGAGGGTGCTACTCTGTAGTTTGGATTGGCCATTACCTCTATACAACAAGCCTTGACTCCAAAAGTGCTAGTGATGCATCACTAGATAAGTCCTTTTGACAATTTCCAATTTGTTGGTTGCTTATCATGTTTGAAAACTGTGTATACAATTGTTTTTGTATGTTATTTGAAGGTTGAAAGGTATGCAATAGGATAGCTACCACTTTCCTATGGATCTTTTGGTTTATTTCTTCATCTGTTACATTCTTTGTTATACCACTTGTTTGTGAAATTTCAACATGATGTGCAGTTATTTTCTATCGTGCTTGTGCTCTTGTTTTGAAAGTCACAATACCCCTAATCCTAGTGTAAGGGGCCCATTGAACTTCATCCCAAGGATCCTCCACTAATAATAATCAAGTCATCTCCGACTACATTAACAATTGTTTGTACCAAAATACAATCATTGATTGATGAAAAGAGCACATGGCTCCAAACTAGTTGCTTAATGACCAATGTCAATGTGTCATTTTGTTATGATGCAAAACTCTGAAAATGTAGATTTTCCTTGAAACCTTGCAATTGCTATGATGACAAATTTGAAACTAATTTCATTGCACCAAGACACAGGATTTCTCTATGATAGATAAGCAGCGAAATAAAAGAAACACAAAGATAGAGAACACAATCACATAATAACACTATTTTTATCGGGAACCCAACTGGGAAAACCCTCTTCTTGCAGTAGATTTTATTGAGAAAATTTATGAGCATTCAAATTTCTTTACAAGACAAATCGTTTCAATAGAAAACATAATTGTTCTCTCTGCTAGTACTTAGTTGAAACTCCCTGCAAGAACTCTTGATCCAACTCCTCTCTCCTTGCGCAATTTGGCTCCTATTTCCCCCTATTTCCTAGCGCAGACTTGAGCCCCCATTATTTAGGAATTTCTCCCTAAATTCTAGCGCACATCACAAGAAAAATCTCTCTCTCAAACTGCATAAAGGTTTCTCCTTACACACTTTGCTTGCAAGAACTCTTTCTCATACAAACTCGTGCTCAACATTATGATACAATGATGTGCCTTTGTCCTTATTTTAAGCCTTTTGACTGATGTTATAATTGGCAAGTTAATTTTTAGAGCTCGAACTTGTGATTGAGTTGTTAACTGAGTTGAACTGAATCTTCTAGCTCGTCCTTGCCTCAATTAGACACTGAGACTCTCACTTGTCATTGAGCCTCCAATTTCTTCGCATGAGTTAACGACTCCATGAACTCGTCCTTGAACTTATGCACGCTAAAGAAGGAATGATCGATGTTTTTCTCGACTAAGGCCCAAGTCAAGATGACCTTTCTCGCTACTATTTTCAACACATCTTCTTAATGAGGAAGGGATTTTGTACAACTCCCAACTTATCTCTGAAATGGAAAAAACTGCTTCTTGTCAATGCCTTGGTCAAGATATACGTTGTCTACTCCTGTTGGAATGCATGGTAGTATTACTATCGCTCTCTGCATACAATATCTGAGATGATGATACCTGATATCGATATGCTTTGAGCGATAATGAAACACTGGGTTCTCAGAGATCTTGATACAACTTTGATTATCACAGAGTATCACAGTAGGCTCCATCCTCTGTTTGAAAAGTCCCATAATCAACTTCCTCATCCAAATAGCCTCGCATGATTCCAAACTAACAACCATGTACTCGACCTCTGTTGAACTGAGTGTAATTGATCTCTGCTTCCTGCTATATTAGGAAACAACTGCTGACCCAATGCTGAAGATGCCACTTGAATGTTCCTTGCTTAGCACAATTACTTCAATGTTCCTTTAGCAGTCCAATGACAATTTCCAATTTAGTTTTCCAATAACAATCACATTAACCATAAATCACATTGGCAATAACTGTAGATAGAACATGAACAATAAAATGCAGAAAATAAGCCAAGAGAAGATAACACAAGATTTTGTGAATGCCAGGGAAAAACCCCAAGATGGGGAAAACCCTTTGATCAATTCTTCTTATTATTATATCAAATTTTTAGTAGAGAGGAGGAGTACAATAAAGTCAAAATTGACTTGCCAAATGATGATTAAAGCAGTGTTGTCAAATCTGAAATTTTCTGCAGCAGTCAACAACCCTAACTAGAAAGTCAGCACTGGTCAAAGCAGCAAAAAACTGTCCTCAAAGTAGCTCGGTCATACCCAGTCACACTCTACCTTTTAAGGTGGTCAAAATCAACCCAAAACAATCATGAGAACAACGGTCAAACTTGGTCAAACTTTGTGATAAACTCTGTGGTCAACTCTGTGATCAGCCCTGGTCAATGTGCCCAGAATACCTTGGTTTCTATTCCAATAGGTGCGGCCTCCAAAGATCGAAATTCTAGCAGAAAATCACAGTTAAATGTGGTCAAAACACCCCTGGTCAACATTGGTCAAACCTACAACAGACTCCGAAATTTCGGCCCTGCAATTTGTCCTCCGTCTTGCCACATGTGTGAGAGAATCTAGCTGCCCAATAGCTGTACGAACCAATCAAATGAGTAGAGAGAAGAATGTGTGAGATGAGATGATGCCAAATGATTACTGGGTGAAGATCCCAAGGTAATGCACTATAGTGGTGATCAATGAGAAGACTCAACACCTACAACAAATTCCGGAGATAACTAGTCAGTTGCGGAGTTAAAGAAGGAGCAAATCAAGGAGTAAATCATGCAAAAGGAATCTTGCATGCAATCCCATGCTTTAACTAAGAGTCCGCATGTAGATGTGTAGTAGTTGCATGTAGTCGCATGCTCTAACTAAGAGTCCGCTTGCATGCAATCCAATGCTCTAACTAAGAGTCCACATGTAGGTGTAGTAGTTCTAACACCCCCCCTGAACACCACTATGGGGAAAATAGAAAATGGGCCCTGACAACTAAGGCCAAAGGTCACCCAAAATACAGTGCAACTTGTATTAAAAGTGAGGAAAGAGGGAAAACCTCGTGGGAAAACCCCCCCCTCAAAATACAATGTAATCAAAAGAAAAGAGGAAGAAAAGGCAGTTGCTAAGCAACTGTGTCCTTCACTCCAAGACGATCACGCAGAGAGCGAAACTTCTGCTCAGTGAATGTCTTGGTGAAGATGTCTGCAGTCTGTTCGGCTGAGGGACAGAACTGCAAATCAATGACCCGATCATGTACTAAGTCTCTGATGTAGTGCATATGGATCTCTATGTGTTTCGTCCGCTGCCGCTGTACTGGATCCCTGCAAAATTTGAGAGTGCTCTGGTTGTCACACCAGATGACAATGGGCTGGCGGAACTGAACGCCCAACTCAGTGAGGAAGTGTTGTAGCCACAGAGCCTGAATGGTGATGTTGACTACTCCTCTGTACTCGGCCTCAGCTGAAGAGAGAGCAATAGCAGCCTGCTTCTTGCTCGACCAACAGATAGGGCTAGATCCTAGACTGAGTGAATAGCCGGAGGTGGACTTGCGATCAATGTTGTCTCCCGCCCAATCAGAATCTGTGAAGCCAAGGAGATTCAATGCACTGCCTACTGCATAGTGAATCCCAAAGGTGATGGTGCCTTGCACATATTGGAGGATGCGCTTGGCAGCATTCCAGTGTAGCTCATGTGGCTCCTACATGTATCTGGAAACTGCCGCGACTGCATATGAGAGATCTAGTTTGGAGTGGGTGAGGTACAATAAGCTCCCCACTAGCTGTCGGTAGAGAGTGCTGTCAACTAATGGAGTGTCACCTCCATCCTCAAGGCGGACCCCAGACAGAAAAGGAGTCAGTGCTGGCTTGCAGTCAGCCATGCGAAATCTCTCGAGGAGATCCCGTGCATACTTAGCTTGAGAGAGTTTGATGCCTGTGGCATCTTGGCTAATCTCAAGACCAAGAAAGAAGTGTAATGGACCCATGTCTGTCATCAAGAACCTATCATGCAAGGCCGTCTTGACTGTAGTAATGACTGAAGCCGAGCTGCCAGTGACTAGGAGATCATCTACATACAAAACTAAGATAAGAAGAGAATCATGTGTCCTAAGCATGTAAACATTCGGATCAGACTTACATCTTTCAAAGTTTTGTGATAAGAGAAAAGAATCCATCTTCG